>APFE030765041.1:6960-176036 GCA_000404065.3 Pinus taeda
GCTTTGATCCTATTGTCTTTAGCTTGAGAGGAAGCCCTTTCCAGCTCAAGTTGTGCAGTGGTGTTATTTAGGCTATTTTGCAGCCTATAGTTCACCAAGGTTTTATCTGCCAATGTGGCATACACCATCTCACCCGTTTGTTTGTGCAATTCTATTTGATCCATTGGGTGGATGTCCTTGGAAAGGACCTCAAGGTTGGTCCTGATATAATCAGCAGCTGACTGTGGTTGCTGCACTGCTGGTGTAAAATGGCTCATAATCATTTTACCCTCATGTGCATCATATGCAGACATGAGTCTTTGCTGGTTTGTGGGGGCCATTTTCAATAGATGATTATACAACTACAGCCTCAAGGGTTCATTTCTCTTTTTGATGTCCTTGAATTGCTGCTTGATGCTCTTCTCGCCTTCCCTTTGCTGGCCTGAGGAGCTAACTTCTCCTCCTGCTGCCCTTTCTTGCTCCTGTTGGAAGGAGCTGGCTAAGGCCTCCATGCTGGGCAGGCCTGTACCTGAAGTCTGCCCCATTGGCATTTCTTCTTCAGGGAAAGGGTTTAACCTTTACCTCTTATCCCCTTGAGTTGGTGAGGTAGTAAGGGGAGTCTCTCTGTCCCTTTTCCTGTTTAGATCCTCCCTTTGAGGGGTTTGGAGGACAGAAGAGTCAATCCTTGAGTCTTGCCTCGGAGGTGCAATTTGTGTTGGTTGCTGCTATGTGGCCATTAGGGCCTCTGCTGTTTGTTCTCCCTGCCCTAGTTGCTCCTTTTGTGGCTGTTGAACCTGTGCCTGCTGTACCTGTTGCTCCATCTCTTTCTCCTTGCCTTTGCTGTGAGCTTGGCTTGTAGTTTGGACTACCTCCTGATGTGCTGTAGAGGATGAGGCAACTGCTCCTGCTTGAGGCTTTAGCAGAGAGTATACCTGTGCAGGAAGTTCCAAGTCAGCCAATTTAAGAAGTCTTCTTCTTGCTCTCTCATTCAACTCTTCTTGTGTGATAGGTTCCTCTAGTGTGCCCTTTTCCATTTTGGTTGATTGGCATATTGTTCAATGTGAGGAATCCTTACATGGTCATAGCTAGATAGCCTATATTTGACCCTTCTTAATGATATGGAGTGATTGGGGTCGTAGGGTTTCCAGAGGAAACTGGTCTTCAAGCCAAGGCCTTCCAGCTTTCTATCAGCTTTTTTCCAGCCTTCCTCCCTTTTGTTCAAGACAAGGTGGCCCAATTGGTTTTTCACTTTCAGTTGTGCCTTCTTGCCCTTGCCTGAGAAGTGTATCATATCAGCATTCCCAAATTGCCTGAAGTATTCAAGGGCAAATAGTCTCATGGGAACATACTTGGGCAATCTGTATGGGGGTAACTCACAACCATATATTCTGATAACGGTGTAGTTTTGGTAAAAATACTAATCCCCAATGCTGTACACTTTGGATAACTGCAGGATTCTCTGCATCTCATCAGTCAGTCTTGGAGGAGGCGAGCTTAGGAACAAAGACATGGCTGGGTGAATGAAGAGGTCTATAAATTCATAGTAAGTGTATGGAGAGTAGGCTCTGCAATGAAATACTGAGGTCTAGTACACTACTGACCTTGGATTGCCTTGTGCATCCGTTCTCTTGACAATGAAGGAGAACTTCTCATGCTGATAATATAAAATCAAGTGGTAGATGTAGGAGGTGTATCTAAACACCTTCTCTCTTGACAGGTTCAAAAACTGCTCATGCATCTTATCTGATATGTATGTGGCATAATCATAATAGATTGGAGTTTTGCCAGGGGAAAACATAGTCATCATCACCAGTACAGTTTCATCGATAAATTCAACTGATTTGTACCCCAAGATGGAACTGACCATATCTACAAGGTCTACACCCAACTTATTTAAGTATCCAGCAAAAATAGGAGGGTACTGCACAATGTCAGAGTTGATAAATAATTGGTTGAGCTTTCTGATTTGTGCATCTGTCAGCATCTTAGCTCCTTGGTTTATCAGATCCAATAGAGACAAGGGAACCAATTTCTTCTGAGTCTTGAATTGTAGCATCTCTCTAATGGCCTCAGGGGTCATGTAGAATACAACTGAGCCTGAAGGGTCAAGCACAGCTCTTTGAGTAGGATAGCAGACAGCACAAAGATGAATCAGGTCAGGGAATTGGTTGACCTGAGGGAGCCTGAAAATTGGGAGGAAGGAATCCCAAATGCCTAATATGTCTGTCCCATCCACATGTTTGGCCTTAAGCTCATTCAGCAAGTGGAGGTGGAACTTGCTGTGTGATGAGGAGTCCTCTGAGATTTGGTAATCCAAGTCTGCCAAATCCTGCCACTCCAGCTCTCTCTGAGGGGCATTCAAAGCGGCAACATTGAGGGCCACAGGTACAACTGGAGTCTCCATGATTACTTAGATTCTGTTTTGTATATAGGCTGCTGTTTCTTAGACTGGGGAATAGAAAAAGAACACTGCCTGAGTGAAGAGGTGAATTGAGAAATGAAGGGTAACAGGGTGAGTTTGAAGCAATTGAAATACTGTTTTAGTCACTTGAGAAGGCAAATCTCTGTCTTTAACAGACCTTCCTCAATAATTAAATGTAGGTTCTGGGTTTCTGTTCATGACTGCACGAACAAAAATGCAGGTTTTCAATGAAGGTTGTGTTAAAATAGGCTCGACTAATGAATTTCGACCGTTAAATTTTTAAGTGGGAGCTGGGTGCAGAGAATTCACCAGTGAATTATACGTTTTCAGTGCTTTAAGTGAGTTTTTCAGTTATTGCAGAACAAAACCAGGCTTTAGAGAAGACTTGCAGGGAGAAATACTTGGTGAATCGATGGGCCAGGTCACCAATGCAGGTGGGTAGGCGCGCAGAAGGTCTTCTGGTCGATTTGAGCAGGTTGGTGCAATTGGTCGTAAAATGCATGCAGAGGGTGCAAGAATTTGCAAAAGTGCAAAAAGAACGCGAAAATTGACAAATATGGCTTTTTTGGGACATTCGTGCCTTTTTTGGATGACGTCAGCATGACATCATCCGGTGGGTCAAGGTCGGATGACGTCAGCATGATGTTGTCAGGTGACGTGGCGGCCTATGATTGGTCCAAGGGGGTGGTGAGGTGGCAGACAAGTGGAGTAATGGTGGACGGGGATTGCGGACGCGGCGATGACGCAGGCAGTGACGCAGTGCTGACGCTGTCAGGCAGTTTGGCGGAAAACCGGAAACCGCAGTGGTATCATATCGGACCGCTTATGCTACGGAAAGGAATCTATCAGAGGGGGCTCCGATGCGATTTGGGGGCGACGCGTGGACCCGGCCTGACGTCAGCGTCTGACAAATATCGGATGATATCCTTCGGACGTCGGGGCCGGTCCAATATCCATGTCAACCGTCGGATGAAAAGGGCTTGATCGGACGATCGACAGGCCATTGACTTGCACGGATGATACGGCGTCGGGCGGGTATTTAAATATTGTTTTCCTTGGGATTTGTGCCCAGCGGGGCCCTTAGAAATGTTAATGATTTTTCATAGTTTCTAATGTATTTCTTATTTAAATCGCACACGGCCAAAACTTTGGGATAAGGCGAACAACTATGGTTTTTAATGAAATTTTGCAAAATCGCGGATTGGTTTCAAAACTTTAGGCTAAGTGGGTTTTGATATAATTTCGCAAAAAGCGCAAATGGGTCCCAACCTTAGGATAAGGTGGATAAAGTGGCCTTTTCCATATATTTTGCATTTTTGAGTGGGTCTAAGGGTGAAAAAGGGTTTTTTTCAAGGTTGCTTAGGCAAAGTGAAGGGTGGGCTAAGTAGATGAGTTTCAGAGGGATGAAGAGAGGTTAGGCTTGGGTTCTCAGACTGACGAGATGTCAATTTGTTTCCCTGGTAGTGAATCATATGGCTGTAATGCCAAGGAGGGGGTATTTATAAAATTCTTAGGGTTTATACACCATGGTGTTATAATAGTAAGGAAAGGGAAACATAGGGGGCTAGATAATAAAAGTTAGAGGTTAATATGGAGGGAGAAGGTGAATGAGGAGTGATATTACTAATTTTTCTTGAAAACAACTTAGTTTAAAAAGTAGATCAAAATGAAAAGAACTTTGCACAAGAAATGTGGCTTTTAAAGGCAATAAGGACCAACATAAAACCTTGAATCTCTCTCATAAACACACCTTGTGAAGGGATGTTTGTAATGAGTGATGAATCAGGAAAAAAAAAGAGGGAAGTTAGACATGCTTCATTATGTTGTTTTCCTTGTATTTGATCAGCAAAATTCAGCTTGGAAGGAACATCACTTCTGCAACCCCATCTACCTACCCAACTATTTTGCCTAGCATTTTTTGTTTCTTCTTGGAGGGTGCAGTTAGACTTGCAGACAGTTTATGTGCTTTCTCTTTTCCATTGGCTTTTTCCTTTGATTTCCTATCTAGTACTACCCTTATTTCTTCCAAGGCCCCAGATTAAGCAGTTGGGAACCTTAGCTTCTCTGCCTAACTACTAATCTGCCGAGATTAAACAGTTTAGACAGATTTCTTTCTCTATTCTACAACAGAAATTGAAACATGGCATGATCCAGATTAGATTGTTGGACCATCCATCAAAATTTAATAGACATGAAGGCATGTACACACCTTGCCTTTCCTTGAAAATATGGGATCTTTGTACCAGCAAAGCAGAGCATATTTGTCATTTGAATTTTCCAATCATGAAATATGAAACCTATTGGTATAGGTATCCAACAGATAGTAAATCTGAAAAGTGCATCTTTATTGGGTATAAGGATGGTTTAAAGGGTTATAAGCTTTGGAACCTAGTAACAAGGAAAGTTGTGTACAACTAAGATGTAGTGTTTAGAGAGGTGAAAGATGTTATTAAACATGAAGTCCAACCAAAGGAACCTGAGAAGATAGAGTTTGAGCTAAAGGAGGAAGAATCAGAATCTACAACAGAGGAGGAATCAGAAGATGAAAAGCCACAAACACCGGGTGTGAGAAGATCAGTTCAAGAAAAAAGGCAGCTAGAAAGGTATAGTCCATCTACTTTCTATTTAAATTTTTCTTTGTTTGTACTAATAATGATCCTAGAAATGTGAAGGAAGCAGTAGATTCAGAGGATGGAAAACTCTGGAAAGAGGCCATGGTTGATGAAATGGCATCCTTTCACAAAAATGAGGCTTGGGATCTAGTGGAGTTGTCGGTTGGAAGGAAACCCATTGGCAACAAATGGGTGTTCAAGAAGAAGACAAATGCAGAAAGAAAGGTGGAGAAATACAAAGCTCGGTTGGTAGCAAAAGGTTATTCCCAGGTGCCAAGAATTGATTTTGGTGATATTTTTTTCTCCTATTGCCAGGGTGACTTCTAATAGAGTACTTTTATCTGTTGCTACTTCTTTTGATTTTGAGGTAGAATAGATGGATGTGATGACAACATTTCTTCACGGGGATCTGGAAGAGGAGATCTACATGAAGCAACCTGAAGGCTTTGTGATGAAGTGTAAGAAAGAACCGGTATGCAAGTTAAAGAAGTCTCTGTATAGGTTACAACAGTCACCAAGGATGTGGTATCAAAAACTTGATACATTTATATGGGGACTTGGCTTCACCAGAAGCAAAGAAAATCACTGTGTGTATTTTAAATTAATTGGTGACCGTGCTATTTATCTGGTCTTGTATGTGGATGATATGTTGCTGGTTGGAAATGACAAAGAAATTATCTAGGATTTGAATACCCAATTGTCCTCCAAATTTGACATGAAAGATCTTGGTGCTGCAAACTATATTTTGGGCATGGAAATCAAAAGAGATCGGGAAAAGAGGAAGCTTTGGTTAAACCAAAGGAAGTATGTCGAGACAATATTGCAAAGGTTTAATATGCAGGATAGTAAACCGGTGAAGGTTACTATTCCTGTAGGTGTAAAGTTATCTATCGAATAGTGTCACAAGACACAAGAAGAGGAAGAGGACATGCCCTGTGTTCCTTTTGCAAGTGCAGTCGGTAGACTAATGTATGCAATGGTCTGTACTTGACCAGACATTGCACATGTAGTGGGAGTATTGAGCAAGTTTATACCAAAACCAGGGAAGGAGCACTGGACAACTGTGAAGCGGATTTTTAGGTATTTGTTTGGCACTAGTGATTATGGTTTGTGCTACCAAGGAAGACTAGGATTGGACAGAGTTTTAGATATTCGTGGCTTTGTTGATGCAGACTGGGCTAGAGATCTGGATCAGAGAAGATCTACAAGTGGGTTTGTGTTTAACCTATTTGGAGGTGTAGTCAGTTGGATGAGCAAGAAACAATTTGTAGTGGCACTATCAACTACAGAGGCAGAATACATGGCAGCCACTCATGCAAGCAAGGAAGCAGTTTGGTTGTCGAGATTGTGTTCAAGAATGGGGTTAGTACAGGGAGATATAAGGATACATTGTGACAACCAAAGTGCAATTTTGCTTGGCAAATAACCTTGCATACCATTCAAAGACAAAGCACATTGAGGTTCAATATCATTTTGTGAGGAATAAGATAGAAGACAAAAAGGTGTTGCTAGTAAAGGTGGACACTTCGAAGAATATTGCACATGCATTGACAAAATTTGTGAGCTTTGAGAAGTTCTCTTGGTGTAGAGAAACAATGGGCATTTCAGGGATGGATAAATGACTAAACTCTCCTATGGTCCCATGTGGAAAGAAAACAATAGGTGGGAGAATGTTGGGTTGTGTTATATTCTTTCCATGACTAGCCCACCTAGTTAACCGGGGGGTTAGAGGGGGGGAGGAGCCCCCCCTGCTTTGCGACGACTGCACAGCAGGGGGGTCATAGGGGGTTTGAGGGGGGCGGTTAGTCCCCCTCCATGGCGTTTGGGGCAGCGCCCCAGGGAAACTTTTTTGGACCCTATATTAGGTTGGGCGGACCTACCTATGGTTTGTTTTCGCACATGGTTTTGGACGCGATGGTTTTCGTTCCATGGTATTGGATGCTTTGGCATGTATAAATATGTATTGTAACATTGAAAGGAACATAATGAAAAATCAATCTAGTAGGCCCGGTTTTGGGATCCAGGGGAAAATCTCTGTGTATATGTGTTTTATGTGTTATGCTCTCGCACTGTTTATTTTTTGTTGTTAGAATTTGTATGTAGGTAATTTCTGTATGAGGTTAAAACCTACAATCATAACCCACTTTGATCTATTAGTATTTTCCTTGACCACCTTTTCCTTAGGCATATGGTTAAGGAAATTTATGATTAATATATCCTTGAAGGGGAAGTCTTTGTAATGCCACCTCCCACATTCACCCACTTTCACCGGCCTACCAGGGTAAACATGAGTTGAGGGATACTATGACATGACTCAACCACTTAAATGCAGTTAAGGAAGTGGAATTGACAAATCAAAACCTTACTAACCTTCCTCAGGAGCTACAAGACCCCCAAGATTTAAATAACGACTCTAGGTTCCCAAACCCTAAGCTAACTCGCCCCTTTAGTGATTTAGATTCCTATTTTCTTGTATAACAAGGCAAGCTAGTGGTTTTGACCCTCCATTCACATGGATAACTATGCCTCCCAACGAATGTAGTGTATATTTCCCAGTTTTGAGCATGCCGCCCTATAATGTGAGCCAATTTTTTAGGGAAAGTATCTAGGTCTCTGCCGAAAACTTGATATAACTTTCTAGAATGATGAATGACACAAGGAAAAATCCATTAATGCAAAACTTGGTAAATTAATGACCTAACTACACCTAACCATGACAATCATTTTGTCAAACACATAGTGAACATGAAATCTACAGGTCATGAATGCATATCTAAACATAGAGATCTAGAACTTATCTAAGATTCACCAAGAAGGTCTAGCGACCCTCTCACAATAGTTGCAATAACATATATTAGGTCATGCATTTAATAACCATTCATTTATCAATCAAAACATGATAAGAGGCATAACTAGAATCTGCCATAAAACCATGCTTATAACCAACATATAACCATATTAATAACAGTCATAGAAAAACCATCAAAGCCACATCGTAATAAGTAAATTTTCTCATAAAATACCAGATGACAATATCTCTTATTAACATATGAAAAATTCAAGCAAGTCAAGGACTTCAACGTACCACTGGATCATATATTGGGCTGAACAAAATCTTTCTTTTAGCCAATCACTCCCATGCCATATTACATGCATGCATGTGGGATCTCATGGGATAAAACAATACATAAACAACCAATGGAATCCATAGGTTAAACCACCTCTACCCTCACACTACTCTGATCTCACTTAAATTGGTCCCCAGTTCACAAAAGCAAACCAAGCTTGGATGCCTCAAAATTCCTTCACCATCCCTTGAGGAATTTTCCTATGTCCACCCACTTGTTGAGGGTTTTTCTAGAGAAAGCCATCTCCGCCCCCAACCCTTGGGATTTTCTAGGCACCACTTCATCCAGATCCAAAACCTTTTGGAAATCCAAAGCTCAACTACGAATGGCTCCCATCACACCATGGATACCTAGAAATGGAAAGGTAACAATGAAACCATTGTCAAACTAAGAAAACCCATGCCAATGACAATAAATGAACCAAATACACATGCATGTACCATGCATGCCAAAACTAGCAAGGAAATCATACATGAAACTCTATACCTACAAGTAATCCCGCTATAGCCACTTGATCCAACTCTTCCTTAATTGTTCCTTGCTTTCCTTTTTCTTTCTTGTCCTTCCTTTTCTTATCCTTTCTTTCCTTTTCTTGTTTGCTTGCTTCCTCCTCTTGGTGCTCTTCTCCTCTCTGAAACCAATTTCAAAACTAAACTGAAAAAAGGCAAACCAACAAAAGTTATACTAATAAAAGTTGTGAATTGATTCTTTGATGCCTTTTTATTATTAACGCCTTTAATTTCTTCATTTTTCCTCTATTTTCCTTCAATTTCCTCCTCAGATGCTACCTGTGACCTTTCATCTCCCTTTTCTCCTATTTTCCTTTATTTTCATAAATAAATGCCAATAATTGCAACTTTGTCTTTCCAAATCCTTTGTCAGTGCCTTTCCCAATTTCCTTAGCCATAATAAACAAAATTAACACCCACTAGGATGTTTTTACCAACATTAGTCTTGGAATACATGTCCCATGACCTTGATCTTATTTTTCCTTTATTAACTATATTACATGAAATTTTAACCCTGGGTTGTTATAGAGCCCTCCCCCTTAGGGGAACATTTTCCTCAATGTTCTATGCCACCTATAACCAACAATACCACTAAAACGAAAACATACTTCCCATGGAGCTTTATAACTTAGCTCGATGCAATTTTTACAATGAACCTACTGAAAATCAAAACCAACATGAAAAACATAATTACATGACAACCATACCAATTATTAGAGCAGTATAACACATCTCATTGTGGTAGTTACAATAACAATCATACATAAATGTACATGTACCAGAATCTCATTTGCCTATACTGGAAAATAATAAAGGATACATATCCTGCATCTGATCAACCATCTCCCATGTAGCTTCATTGGGACCAATGTGCTTCCATTGCACTTTAACTTGCTCGATTGCTCTGTTCCATAGCATGAGTTGTTTTTGGTGCAATATGCACTAAGGTTTAGGTTGGAATTCTCCTTCTGGCTCCTCCTACAATATAGACCAATAAAGCACATGTTTGACATCCTTTACATATATTTTAAACTATGAAACATGGAAAACATCATATATTTTCATTGTTGGAGGCAATGAAAGTCTGTATGCGATTGGTCCAATCCTCTCAAGGATCTCAAAAGTCCTGTAATACTGAGTTTCCAACTTGGAAAATGATCCAATCCTCAAGAATACCTTCTTGGGCTTGATGTGTAAGTACACATGCTACCCAACTTGAAACTCCTTAAATGCCTTGTGTTGATTTACATAACTCTTTTTTCTATCTTGTGTTTCCTTTAGATTCTTCTTGATAACCTGCATTTCCTATTCCATCTCTGCCAACATGTTTGGTCCAATCAGTACGAATCACTCCAGTCGATGGGAGTATTACAATTCCGCACATAGAGTGCCTCAAACGAACTCATCCTTAGTGACTCATGATAACCATTGTTGTAAGAAAAATCCACCATTTTAAGATACTCCTCCCACCTCCTCTGTTGATGCATGATATACATTCTCAACATGTCCTCTAGTATCTTGTTGACCCTCTCTATCTGTTCATCTTTCTGCATATGATAAGCTATACTGAAGGGCAACTTTTTACCCAAAACTGTAAAAAAGGCCTTCCAAAACCTAGAAGTGAACTTGACTTCTCTATCTGATATCATCTTCTTAGGAATACCATGCAATATCGCTATCTCCCTGATGAATATCTGAGCTACCTCACTGGTTGAATTAGTAGTCTTCACTGGAATGATGTGAGATACATTTCTCAACCTATCAACTAGAAGCATGATGGAATCATGCTCCTTTGATGTCCTCAGAAAAATTGTAATGAAATCCATGGAAAGGATCTCCCATTTCCACTTTGGAATCAGAATAGGGTATAATAAACAAGTTGGATTCTTACACTCAGATTTCACCTGCTGACAGTCCAAACATCTAGCAACAAAGGTCGTCAATGCCTTCTTTAAATTCAACCAATAGTAGAACTTCTTCACAACTTTCAATGTCTTCTGATATCCTGGGTGACCTAAATATGGCTTGACATGAAACTCCCTCAAGATAAGCTTATTGATCTCACTATCATTCGACACATAGATCATGTCCCTAAATCTCACCAGGTCATTTGTTGTGAGATGATAATCCACATCATGTTCACCTATACCCTGCCGCTATAACCTCTGCCTTAGCTCCTTGTACCTGTCATCCTGTTGTCGTGCTTGTAAGAATTGATCCTATAAATCAGTCCCATAAGAGATCTTATTTGCAACATGGTTTACCTGCACTCTCCTACTGAGAGAATTTGAAACCTTATTCTCCTTTCCTTTAATGTATTTGATCTGAAAGTCAAACTCACTAAGGGTAGCTAACCATTTATCTTTCCTAGAATTCAGATTAGGTTGGTCAGATAGATACCTCATTCCACTATGGTCACTCATCACAATAAACCTCTTGCAAAGAAGATAATGAGTCCACATCTTAAAGGCATGAATAATAGTCGTCAACCCAAGATCATGAGTCACATAGTTATGTTTGTGCTCATTTAGTTTCCTTGACTCATAGCACACCACCTGTCCCTCCTAAATCAGGACTACACCAAGTACTCTCTTGCAAGCATCTATAAACACCACAAACTCTTTGTCTAAATCTGAAATCTTTAGAACTAGAGCGTTTGTAAGAAACTACTTCAACTGCTCAAAAACTTTTGCAGATTCCTCCATCCATTCAATTTTATTTCCTTTCCTCTATAATGATCTAATAGGATATGAAATTTGTGAGAAGTTCTTGATGAAATACGTGTAGTAACCTACTAACCCCATTAATGATCCGACCTCGTCTACATTTCTAGGAGCTTCCCATTCCATCATAGCTCTTATCTTTTCTGGGTCCATTGATATTCCTTCCTTGGAAACATGTCCCAAGTATGTACCTTTCTCTGAAAAAATATGCACTTACTAAGGTTGGCATACAATTGATGCTCTCACAATAATTTTAACACTGCTGCCAAGTGTTCTGCATGCTCTTCCTTATTTTTAGAATATATCAATATATCATCAATGAATACTATCACAAATTTTTCTAGATAAGGACACAACACACTATTCATTAAGCACATGAAAGTAGATGGAGCATTAGTAAAACCGAAAGGAACCTCAACAAGCTCATAATGCCCATACATGGTCCAAAAACTAGTCTTGTAGATGTCCTCTTCTTTGATGTGTACCCGACGATAACTTGTTCTCAAATGAATGTTTGAGAACACTAATTCTTCCTTCAATTGGTAAAAGAAGTCATCGATCCTTGGAAATGGATACTTGTTCTTGATTGTCACATTATCCAAATACTTGTAATCAATTCACAATCTTAGAGTACCATGATTCTTCTTCACAAACAATACTGGTGTACCCTATGGTGATACACTTGGTCTAATGTATCCCTTGTTAGTAATTTCGTTCCACTACAACTTCAATTCCACTAAATCCGGAGTGCTCATCCTATAAGGTGCCTTTGATGTTGGTGCTACTCCTACTACCAACTAAATAGAAAAGTCCACTTCCCTTTGGCGAGAAAATAAAAAATATCTACTCAAAATACATCCTGAAACTATTTCAAGACAATTTACCTCTTTAGGACTTCGCATCCTTATCATCCTTACCCTTGTCACTGGAAAGATGAACTAAAGATGAACTAAAAATATCTACTCAAAATACAACCTGAAACTATTTCAAGACAATTTACCTCTTGAGGACTTCGCATCCTCATCATCCTTACCCTTGTCACTAGAAAGATGAACTAAAAATAGTACACACCCCTTCTTGCAACCACACTGAGCTTGCATAGTTGTAACCATCCTCACCAATGTACTCTTCTTCTTTCCCTACAAGATTATATTTTTCCCATTATCATCTAGGAACTCAATAACCTTCTCATAACAACCTACTTTGGTCCTATGGATGTACAACCAATCCATACCCAAAATCATACTATATTATCCCAAAGAAATCACATTTAGATATGTTGATGTAGGCATACCATTCAGCTCAAATGCACAAGATCTTACCCAATGATGAACTCTCTTCATAGTACATGAATCCAACTACACCAATCAAGAACCTGCATGCAATTCTTTTCTCAATCCACACTTATCCACCAGGTTAGGATTAACATAAATATAATTACATCTAGGTTCAATCAAAATAGAAACAACTCAATCACATAGCTTACCTTCCATCTCAATAATAGATGTCTGGTGATATGCTTGCTTGTTGTCCATAGTTGCATAAATCCGAGGAATGCTATGGCCAATATCCCCAACTATCTGGGCCTCCTAAGGACTATATATCTAAGGCCTTCCACCATGGTACAATGGGAAATCCTTCTTGCGATGATATTTTCCAAAAATCCAACACTTTAATGGTACCCTACCATCACCTCTATTAGGCTACTGTCCATGTTGACATCCATGTCCCTTCTCAGTTGCATTATGATTCTTGTAAGGAGCGATATTTACTTTCTCACCTACATCCCGAGGTCTTACCTGCTTCGATGGACACTTCCCTTTAACTTTCTCATTCCCCTTCAAATCATGATTAGTTTGAGCTTTACAATTTGATTGCTCATAACAATGCTTTAGTTTCCCCATGGATTCCTCGAATGATTGAGGCTCATCAAACTCCATCTAGTATCTATATGCTACTAGAAACTGACTAATGAACCATTAAATATTTTTTTTCTCATCCTTTAGGTAAGGCACATAACTCAAAAACTCCAGGAAATTTCTAGTATGCTCATCATATGTCATGGATCCCATTTTTAGCTCATAAAAATCCTTAGCTTTGTCATCAAAATATCTCTCAAATAGGTACTTATTTTGGAAGGGTCTCTTGAACTCATCCCAAATCAACTCTTCTTCTCAAATGCCTCTGACATTCTTGACATCATCCCACCAGATATCTACTTTCCCTTTAAGAGTGAAGGTAGCTATTTTGGATTTCGTGTTCTTTGGATAGTTACACAATCTAAAGAATTTATTCAAAAACCATGCCTCTGTATCTTTTGACTTCTTCATCTCTCCATCAAACGTAGGATCCTTAACATTCTTGAACTCCTCAAGTAAGTACTCATTCCTGCTATAAGGATGATGGTGGCGATGATGGTGATGATGTCTCTTGGATGAGGAACTAGAATGAAACCCATACATACCAGTCTGCCTATTTAGTGTATCCAATGATCTTCTACCTCTGACTATGTCCCCCATATCCAACCTGTATCCTGAACGAGACCTACTATCATATGCCCCATTAGTTGTATCTTGTATTTCTTGACTAATCCTCAGTAACCTGTCCATGTCTTTGCCAGTCTGATAGACTTTGAAGGATCACTGCACTGTCCTATGCCTACTTTTCTTGAGCCCTTGCATGTCTTTCTTGAGCCTCACCAACCTATCATTGTCTTCCCTGAAAATTTTGATTTCTGCCTGTAAACTACTTAATGTATTTACTATATTAGAAGAATACTCATCTCTTTGTTTCTCAATTGGTATGTAGGGAGAGTCACGTAAACTGTATTCCACCATTTTTCTCATAATCTCTTATCCTCTACTTCTTGCAATCATGCCATGTCAGATAAACCAAATAGATACTATAATCAAAATCATACCTCAATGGCGTTCAGAGGAGGATTATATCATCTCCAAAATCAGTCCAAATTAGCAAAATACATGTATATTCATAATAATATCAATATATTGACATCATGCTTGAAAACTCTAACTGCATAAAAAGACCTCATGCATGATAACCAAAACCATGATAATGCATGCATAATAATAAGAATCTAGCCCATTTGGTCCAAGTGTTTGAACCATGCTATAATACCAATTTGTAATGCCACCTCCCACATTTACCCACTTTCACGAGCCTACCGGGGTAAATATGAGCTGAGACCTACTATGAAATGACTGAACCTCCTAAGTGAAGATAAGGAAGTGGAATCGACAAAATGAAACTTTAATGACCTTCCTTAAGAGCTACAGGACCACCGAAAGATAAAAAACCACTCTAGGTGCCCAAACCTTGAGTTAAATTTCCTCTTTAGTGATCTGGATTCCCAATAACTTTCATAACAAGGAAATCTAGTGACTGTGACCCTCCAGTCACATGGATAACCATGCCTCCCAACAACTATGGTCTAGATTTCCTAGTTTTGAGCATGCAGACGTGGAATCTAAGCCACCTTTTCAGGGTTAGTATCCATACCTCCGCCCAGAACTTGATAGAATTTTCTAGAATGATGAATGACACAAGGACAAAGCCATTAACTAAAAAAAATAGTCAAGAAATTGACCTAACTAGGACTAACCATGACAGTCATTTCATAAAACACATAATGAGCATAAAATCTACAGGTCATGAATGCATATCTAAACATAGAGATATGAAACTCATCTAAGATTCAATAAGAAGGTCTAATTCACTCTCACAACAGCTACAATAACTTCTATTAGGTCATGCATTCAATAAACATTCATTTACAAATTAAAACATAATAATATCCATAACTAGAATCTTCCATAAAACCATGCTAATAACTAATATATAACCAGATTAATAAAAATGATGGAATAACCATCAAATCCACATCATAAAAAAATACATTTTCTCATAAAATACAAGAGGAAGATAACTCTAGTTAACATATGCAAAATTGAACCAAGTTAGGGACTTCCACATATCAACTGACCATAGATTGAGCTGAACCAAATCTTTCATTCAGCCAATCATCCCTGTTCCATATTCTAAGAAATAATGTGGGATCTCATGTGATAAGACAATAAATAAAAAATCAAGGGAATCTAGAGGTTAAAAAAACTCCACCCTCCTCACCTAAATTGGTCCTAAGATCACAAAACCAAAATAAGCTTGGATGCCTTAGAATTCCTTCACCATCCCTTGAGGAATTTTACTGTCTCCACCCACCTATTGAGGGCTTCCGAGAGAAAACCATATCCACCCCCAACCCTTGGGATTTTCCTGACCACCTCACCCATATCCAAAACTTTCTGACAGTCCAAAGATCAACCAAGAATGACTCCCATCACACCATGACTACCTGGAAATGGAAAGGAAAGGTTTAAACCATTATTAAAATAGGAAAAACCCACAAATGACAACAAATGAACCAAATACACACATGCATGCAAAAACTATAAATGAAATTATATATCCAACTCAATATCTGCAAGTAATCTCGATGTATTCACTTGATCCACCTCTTCCTTACTTGATATTTTCTTTCCTTTTTCTTTCTCACCCTTCCTTTGCTTTTCCCTACTTTCCTTTGCTTTCTTGCTTGATTCCTCCCCTTGGTGCTCTTCTCCTCTCTAAAACTAATTCCAAAACTAAACTGAAAAAAGGATAGCCAACAAAATCTAGAATGATAAAAGTTGTGAACTAATCCTTTGTTGCCTCTAATTTCTTCATTTTTTATATATTTTCCTTCAATTTCCTCCTCACATGCCACCTGTGACATTTCATCTCCCTTTTTTCCCATTTTCATTTATTTTCATATATAAATGCTAATAATTACCACTTTTCCTTTCCAAATCATTTGCCAATTTCCTTAGACATAATAAACCAAATTAACACCCACTGGGATATTTTACCCAAAATTTAGCTTGGAATACATGTTCCATGACCCTGGTATTATTTTTCCTTTATTAACTTTATTACATGAACTTTTAACCCAGGGCTCTTACAGTCTCTAGTAATTTTCATGATTGTGTTAATTTCTTTGTGATTCATTCTAATATCTTCTATCCTCTCTTGGACCAACTCCAGTTTCCCCCACTATTATTCTAGTACCTTCACAATGATATCCTAGATAACTCTTTAAGTTATCTTGAAATTGGATTTCATAGGATACTTTATCCTTAAGACCTCTAATTCAACATCAAATTTCACCCCATATTCCTATGCTTGGTACATTTCTATCTTGGTGCTCTCAATTTGTTCTTCCTTTTCTCTTAGTTCCTGCGTTCGACTTGAGAGCAAAGGTTGTAGCTTATTTATATATTTTCAATTTTTCACATATTATACCTACCTGATCAACACATCTAGGATTTGTTGAGGTTGTAGAGTCCCATCTATCTTCTCTTTCATTCCTTGGATTTGTGCTTCCAGTAGCACTATTTAGTACTTGTATTCTTTGTTCTCTGGGAGTGCCTCATGCATCTTAAACTTCAGATATTCGCTCTCCTTTTCCATTGTTTCCAACTCAACTGTTTACACGGGATGTGCATCTGGAATCTGGAGTTTTTCTTCATTGAGGCTATTTCTGAGTCTTTCTCATCCAATATTTCCTTATATTACTTAAAATCCCTAGTGAATGTGGCCATATGAGTGATATTTTCCTCTAGGGTTTTAATATTTATCTTCCTAGCCTTACAAACCATCTTCTAATATTTCAATTGATTGTTAGCCTTATTATAGATATCTTGCAAGTTTTTGGCCATAACATTTTTCCGATGAATCTGTCTATGAACCATGTGGGTCATTTACAAGTTCAAATCCGTAATATCAATATAAAAAATATTATTTGCATCGAAGGAGGATTAATTCACATGGTTGTGTGACATGGACCTCAATGTCTCCATTTGGATTGTAGCACTACCAACTTGAAAATTCCTTTCACATATTCCAATGCACTCTTAAGTTGCATGGGAGGAAGTCGTTGATTCTCCACCATTATAATCTATTTCTTCCTCTCCTTAGAGGCTTGCTTAGATATAGCTTGGAATTTTTATACTATTGACACGTGTCCAGGTTTGGAGACCTCTCCTAACTCTATTTCCTATGATCCTGGCATGGAAGAGGGCAAGGTCTCCATGGTAAATGTATGTTTTGATAGAGTTTCCAACTGACTATTGTATAGTATCAGAGCCTGCGATTGTCTCATAATCATCTTAATCATCATCATCCCATGTTGCTTTACCTTTCTTCACTTTCTTGGAGTTGGGCTCCTCTTCTTCATCAACCTCCATAGGTTATGAAGTGCCTCATTTCTTCCCCAGAGAGGTGAGAAAAATATAACTCAGTTGGATGCAAGATTTCCTTGACTTCTTCCCAAGTAGATTTGTTAGCACAGTACTCTACTATGGGATTCAGATCGTGTTTTTGGTTTTCCCAATCCTTATATTGTTTAAATTCATAAACTATATTGTGTGGATCATACTTATGTGTTCCATCTTGTTGTAAATTGAGTCCCTCTAATATTATTTCCATGAGTTCCAAGGCATTCCTTGAAATAACATAGAATAGCCCCATTTTGTTAGGAATGGGGAAAGTGATTATTTCTTTCCTTGAAGTAAAGTGCACATTGTCACTAGAAAATATTTGAATGATGTACTATAGTGAAAAAAATGTAGAGGTCAAGAATGTTGGCAACTGGTACAGTTAACCTCCATACCCATAAATTCTCATGAATGTGTAGTCCTTGAAAAGGTACTAATCATCGACTATAGTAAATGGGGTAAATTGTAGCTTTTTCCTAATTAATAGAGGGAATATATGAATTGGATGATTGTGCATAAGATATACACAATTGACATGAAAGATGAAATATAATCAAATAAAACCTTGTTTCTTTTTAGATTTCAGACCATTGGCTTCCACTTATAAACTAGTAACAAGGCATTGTGCTCATCTACCATTCTCGGTTTTAGGTGCTCTAGGTAAGAGAATTTTTTATCGATAAATAAGTGGCATAGATAGGCTTGATGGTGGAAGGACTTTCCTTCTCCAAACTCTATCATTTGGGAGAAGATTTCATCTCACAGGAATTGTGGGAAATCAAATTTGGTGTAGGCCTTGGTCGTCGGATAACACAAGGATACCAAGAGACCTAAAATTTTCTCGATAATATAGATATCAATATCAAGACCCAGAAATTGGGAAACCATGGTGAAAGACAAATTTAACATGGAAACAAAAGTTTTGATGTCATAAGGAGGGTGACCAGAAGGAGGGACTACTTCTTCTTTGACAAAACTGGAAACCAATTGTTGTTGGACCTCTAGTGCAAGTCTGATCCATTTCTCTGAAATTTATACTTTATTTAGCCTTTGAAATTCTATCCTATTAGGAAATGGAAACATGTATGCAATGGAATTTTGTGTTGTTTTGAATATTTCTTTGCCTTCTTGGGATGAGAAAATAACTCTCCTTTTCTGGCAAGTACTTGCTTTCGCACTAGGTCACCATCTTCGGAAAGTGGAACACTTGCAGGAGAATTACAAAGACCAAATTTGTTGCAGGTGTATTATAATGGTCTCCTATTATTTCACCTATACTCTGCACAATTTGAATAGTTGTCTTCATGTCATAGGTTGTTATCATTAAATCTTGAACATATGCATCTCTGTTATAAAAATTTGGCTCTTTGGTTTTCCCTTTATTCTAGACATCAATATAACTCTTAGTAGATGAGGAGGCCATTGGAATAGGGAAACTTATTGGGAAAATCTAGTTGTGCGAAGTAGGATAATAGGAAAAAAGGGAAGATTCTTAAGGGTTATGAAGGCCATGAGGATGTTCCACGTAGTAGAAGGAGATTATACAAAGGTTGGAGGAAGAATAATTTGAATTTTAAAACTCATACATAATGAAACTATCTAGACTGCACAAGAAGGATGAATTTTTGGGTTTCTTAACCCAAAAGAATTTGAATTTAGAAAATTTCAATGAGAATTCCACTCATGAATGCACTAATAAGGCCAATTTGACCAATTGATGGGCTTATTTTTTTCCAGGATGAGGAATTTTTTTTACCAAGCATGTGTTTTCTTCGTGAGGGTGCAGCTAGGTTTTGGATTTGGCTCAAAGTGGTGTGAATTCAGTGAGAATAGTTTTCAAGAGGTTGAATTCACAAGAATGGGTGAAGTGGTGGTCAAAATTTATGAATTTAGGCTTAGAACACACAGAATTAAGAAAATGAATTCCATGGCTGCACACAAGTTGACCTGTGGGAAGACCTATAGAAAACGAAAAAGAAATAGTCCTATTTTCGCTTTCATAAAAAATTCTCTTGACACATGGCAGAATTGGATTGGGCCAAAACTTAGGCAATGTTAGCAGGACATGGGCCATAGCATGTGGAAGGTTGACATTTGGGCACATACATTGCATATGGGTGTGGTATTATGGGAGGATGGGGGAAGAAGAAGGCGATCTAGAGGGTCACATGGTGGGCTTTGCACCCCTTCGCGACTCATTGTTGGAAAGAAATCAATGGTGTGAAGGGTGCAAGGGGATGCCAGGTGTTCCCCTTCGAAACCCTCCACCTAGTTAATGGACATGAAACTTCGTGATGCAGAGCAACCTGGGACGTTGGATGGTCAGGTGTGACTATCGCTAGATTGAGTAGTGTGAAACTTGTGTGGTATTGATGCATCTAGCATTGTGTGCCTGCCCACGCGTTGTGTCGTTGCTCATCCACCATTGGCCTACCCAACAAGGTCTTGTTCCCTTCAGCACCCTTTTCTTTTTCCTTTGAAACCTTTAAACCTTGATTTTTGTAGCTCAACTATGAAAGTGCATTCTACAGCCTTTGAAAGGCCCCTTGAGAAAATTTTAAGGTGACATGATTTGGTACCAACATCAGCTCCATGGGGGGCAATAGGCCCTTACGGTTTGTTGAGAACTCATAGTTCTAGTTCCTTCTTCCATTCGGTTGTGGAGTCTTCTTTGAGCTCGCTTATTTCCCTTCCTTGTAATTTTATTGAAAAACTAAAAAATTATAGTACTCAAAAGAAACTTTTAGAAAATAACTTCTTGAAAATAAATCTTTTTCTTTTTCTTCTATTTTTCTTACAACATAATTGAGTAGTTCTTGTGTGAAGAATTTCTTTAGAAATCTTCCATTAATAATATTCCCAAGGAAATTTCCATCAAGAGTTTCCAGCTAATAGGTATTGTTGTCCATGACTTCTTGTACTCATAATGGACCAATCCGTAGGTTTTCAATTTTCCCATGCTACACTTTATCGAGTCGAATTAAGTCCCATTTAAGCACTAAGTCTCCAGCCTGAAGATATTTCTCCTTTTCTCTCTTATCAAAAATAAAATTCATCTTTTGTTGATATGATTCGGTCTTACTTAGAGCTTATTCTCTTTGTTTCTAGACATATATCATCGGATATATTATTTTTTGTATCAAGATGGTATCTAGCTCCTCTTCTTGTAGTAGCTTCATCACTAGTAGAGTGAGATTCATAGGAAATATGAAAATTGTACCATATACTAGTTGATAAGGGGAGGTGTTGATAGCTCTTTTGGTATTGATTCTACTTACCTAGAGTGCATACTTGATAATGGAATCCCCAACTCTTCTTAGTCTTCTCCAACATGCTCTTGATGAATCTTATCATATTCTTATTTTTGGATTCCGCCAATTGATTCCTTGAGGATAATATGCTATGTAATGTACTAGTTCTATGTTGTAGTATTAGAAGAACTATATCATATTGGGTGATTTGAAATATTTGGCATTATCTTTGTTCAACCTTCGGTTGGAAACTAGTACACTACTAAGAGGGGGGGTAGGTGAATAAGTAGTGTTGGAATTTTACCAAATTAAAGCTTTATTTTAATTTTTGTACATAATTAAATAATTTGGGAGTAAATTAAATAACCATAACAAATATTAATGTCAACAATGACAATGGAACACAAAATAATGGGTAAATTGCATAACTACTCTTCAATTTATTTATAGGGAAAGATATAACGTGTTGTTACAATTTCTTTGGTTACTACCAGAAGGAATCTACAACTCCCTACTTTATTAGCTACAACTAAATGGAGATACAACCCCAACTATTCTCTAGCACCCACTGGAAGGAGCACAACTCCTAATCAGTAAGTTACAACTTGCTTTAGACACTCGTTTTACCTTTCATCCATTTTCATAATAGGATCAATGAATATCTTATGCTTACAAAAACAATTAAATCTCAGTCACCACTTTAGAAAATAATTTCAACATACCAACACCTCACTACACCAAAATATTTGTTTCAAAAAGAAATTATACGCATTCTGCTTGATCAAGCCTTCTTATAAAGAATTTGGCTTGAGATTTTTGGCTTCTCTTTATTTTCTTTTATTTTTGCATGCTTCCTTATTTTTGCCTTTGTCCTATTCATCTTAGTATTCTAGACATATTCTCCAAGTTATTTGACCTGAGCAACCATTTTTTGCAAGTTAAACTGAGTTTTTTTTGTTTGTTTCATTCAATATTCCTTTTAGCTAAGCTTCTCCTATTCCTGTATGTAGTTCACTTTTAGCTTGATTTCCCAATTTACTGCCAAACAAACAATTCCGCTGAATTTTGGCTTTTAGCTTCTTTTGCTCGACACTCTTACTTATTTTTCCACCATAGAATTGGTCTCCATTACCATGGCTACTAATCCCTTTTGATCCATATGCGGGCCAAATCCTTTTTTAAGGTCTTTACATTGTTGGTCCCGATTCTACACGAAGCAACCTGGACCTAGCTCTTAACAACTCGAAGAGCCTTCATGACTCTTTTATATACTACACCCCTGGTTCTTTCCTATGGCATAGGCTCCTATTAGGGCACTTAGCCCATAGCACCTGCTATTTTGACACGTTTTTTTTGTGCACCATAATTCACTCACCGATGTCATACCTCCATGTTGTCGTGTCCATGGGAAACACTCAATGCTTCTTTGATTAGTTGTTGTTTTGCATT
Source organism: Pinus taeda (assembly GCA_000404065.3). Taxonomy (NCBI): domain Eukaryota; kingdom Viridiplantae; phylum Streptophyta; class Pinopsida; order Pinales; family Pinaceae; genus Pinus; species Pinus taeda. The sequence goes on from APFE030765041.1 coordinate 29,366, forward strand.
TTCGTCACCGATGTGTCCTACCATTTTTTTCCTGAAAAACTTGCTCTATGCAACTTAGTGAACCTTTTGGGCTATGTCCAGTGGGATGATGTCATAAATGCATCACCTTTGCAACATTTTGACCCATGATTGGTGACATGTGTCACCTAGTGATGGGCAATTAGGGTGCTCAAAAATGCCAAATATATCTACCACATGTCACACTCCCATTGGATTTTGATGACATCACCATTCTCTCTTGTCAGGGCCAATCATAAGCTGCCACTTATCCTCTGTTAGAGAGGAGAGAGAAAGGTCCTCTGAGGCCTTATTTGTGACAAATTTCCTTTATAATTTTGTTTTTCTAAAAACCATTGTGTTCAAGCCCTTTCCAAAACACCACTACTGAACAAATTGTTGTTTCAAGAGGGGTGCACTAGTGTTGATCTTCTCGTTGATCTACCTGATCAACTGTGAAGGAAACCAGCTCTTGTGACCAAAAATCCCTTGTAAAGCATTGTCTCTAGTGCAATTGAGAAGCTGCCACATATCCCGACACTTTCCTCATGGCACTTACTCATGTGCTCTCCAAACAAACTTGCGGGAATTCCTTTTTTGGATTTCCCTCATTGGACTGAGTTGTCAGAGTGGGGACCTCTGCATGCCACCCATTGGTAGGATTATTGCCATTTTGTTTTGATGTCCATCTTTCAGACCTTCCCTTTTTGCACCAAAAGGGTTGCACCAGGGTGAACTTGTCAGGATACTATTGCTGGGTGGGCTCCACATGCTTGATGCATGTTCATGCTTTTTCTCTTCTGCCACATTTGAAACCTCCGAGGTACACTCGTCGAGGTATGACTGTTGGGATGGCATCATAACGTGCCTCTTCTAGCCAATGAACATGTTTTCCACTACTAACGTGTCTGCCACATCTCCTTGAAGCTTCGCGTAGAGGCTCTGTTAGATTTTCCACTAGGTTTGATCCTTAAGCCAACTTTGGCTACACACTAAAGACTTATCCAACCACCTTTAACTTTGCTATGAAGTCCTTGGAGCCATAGAAGTTTGAATGGCTCTATCTCATGATCCAATATTTCATTTTCAAACTTTCTCATACTACTAGAAAGCTATTTTAGAGCTCTATCCATATGAGTGGTTTCCATCTACTCTTTAGATGACTTTCTACTCTAGAATTGGTTCCAAATCCACTCCATTGATTCTGATCCTTTTCCCTTCCTGCATGGTTGGAACCTGCTCCCTGAGGTATTTCTTCTACACCTGTGCCTCTAGATGACACTCGTTGACATCAATGAAAACTTATTTCCAACATCCCCCCCCCCTAGCATTGATGCCAACACAAAAATCAAACAAAACACATTTTGTTGTTGTAAAACCATGTCAACATAGATTGAATCCTTTGAAGGATGCCCCCCCTAATATTTTTGTTGTTGTAGTACTGTTGTTGGTTTTTCTATCACTATAGATGTCTGCTTTTTTCTACTATGGACTTATCCTCCAATAGATCTCTCCCCCTATTTTTTTATTTTTTGTTTGATTTCATTTCTTTGGATCTCTCCCCCTTTGACATCAATGGAAAAGAGACCATCATGCTCTCCCTATCAAAATACTCCATCTTTCAACATTATTTCTCTGTCATGTTGATCGTATGGACCAGGTAGCTTCATCTTGATATGTTGATAATGCAACAATTTCCTTTCTTCCTCTTAAAGGGAGAGCTAGTGGAGGGAGGAGGCACAACCCACAATATTTTCCTCAAGTACTCAAACTGTTCACTAGGAAGTGGCTTGGTGAAGATATCAACAACTTTCTCTTTGGTAAGTACATACTCCAACTTCACAATTTGAGCTGCAACTTTCTCTCTCAAGAAATGATATTTGATGGGGATAAGCTTTGTTTTGGAGTGAAAAACTAGATTCTTTGACATACTTATTGCACTTGTGTTGTCACAAATAATGGGGATCAACTGATCATAAAACACTTGTACATCTTGCAAAGCTTTCTTCATCCATAATAATTGAGTACACAAGAAGTTGTTGCATTATTTTCGACTTCAAATGTAGATAAGGAAATGCAAGCCTACATCTTGCTCAACCATGATAGTAGATAGTCTCCAAGAAAGAAATCACCACCACTTGTTATTTTTCGATCATCCACATCACTCGCCCAATCAAAATTATTATAAAAAGTGAATGAAAAATATTTACCTCTGGGGTACCACAAACCATAGTTCATTGTTGCTCTGAGATATCTAAGAATCCTCTTGGCTTCTAATAGATCCCTTTGTCGGGGGGCTTCTTGAAATCTTCCAACTATGGAAATAGCCTGCATGATGTCTGGTCTTGAATATGTCATATATAAAATGCTACCAATGATGGATCTATATGAGTTCTGTTCCACTTATGGATATTAATTGATATTTACATTGATGTAGTCAATAATCCTCTTTGTGACTTTATTGTAGCATCTATAACATTTGTTGTTATGTGAGCAACCCATAAAAATACCTTCATATGCTCTGGCATTGAATTTTCCAATTTTTTCATCATTTCTCTTGATGTAGGATCTGCTGCCAAAAACATTGAAGTGTTTAACAATAGTAGTTGTACCACACCATAGATCATAGGTATTTTTGTCACCGTTTGGTCTAAGACGAGATTTATTGAGAATAACTACTACTGTATGAATTGCCTCTTCCCAAAACCTCTGCGAAAGATTATTTCCTATCATCATTTCTCTGGAGAACTGCTGCATTGATGCATTTTCTCTTTCTGCTAGAACATTTTGCTAGGGAGTCTCTGGTATTTTAAACTATCTCTTGATGCCATTATTTTTACAGAATTCATCAAATTCCTTTGAGGTGAACTCACCTCCATTGTATGACCTTATGCTTTTTATTTTATGATCAATTTCATTCTCGACCATTGCTCTGAACACTTTGAATTTATCAAAAGATTCAGATTCCTTTATGAGGAAGGAAACCGACATCATCCTACTAAAATCATCAATTATTATCATAAAATATAGCTTACCTATGGTTGAATGTGTTTTGGAAGGTTCACACAAATTCATGTGTACCAGCTGCAATGGTTTTGCTAAAGAGTTTTCCTTTTCCTTGAAAGGAACTCGAGCTTGCCTTCCAAATTAACAAGATTTATAAATAATATTCTCTAGGTTTGAAAGCCTAGAAAAATCCTTAACAACATTTTTCTTGCGCAGCTTGAATATTTGATCGAAGTTCAGATATCCAATCCTTTTGTGCCATAGTCAACTCTCATCAATATTTTTCAAACAACAATTTCATGTATTTTCATTTAGCACATAGACATTTTTATCTGTTCTTGTAGCTTCAACAACTATTTCTCTTGTACCATTAGACTTAATCACACATTTGAGACACACTCAAAAGATTATGTTTTATCCTATCCATGTATAAAATGTTCTTGGCATTACCTTTTCCATTTGATAGACAAACCAATCCTTTTGCAATTATTTTTTGTGGAGCATTTTTGTCAAAAAGTTGCATTACCTTTTTAACGACCTTCCAAGTAAGCAACTTACTTCTATCTCCTGCCATGTTCTTGGAACAACCACTAGCCACATACCAATGGCTCCCACCATTGTTAGCATACAAAGAAATGCCACATTACTCTGATTTCTTTTTCTCTTTCCATACTTTTGGCTTCAACTTAGTCTGCTCAATAACTGGTCTTGTCTTCTTTTCTTTAAGCCTACAATTAACTGTTATATGCCTAGAATTTTGGCATTTAAAACATTGCACTTGATAATTCACGGGAGGAAAAGAATTATTATACCTGAGATTTCTTCTTCTTTGCTGAATTATTCTGCTAGATCTGAGTTTCCTATATGATAGATTTACTCTACAATTGTTTTCTTTGTGGCCATAGTTGGTACATGTAAACAATACCCTGGGAAGATATCGATGCTCCGGGAAGGTTGCCTTCTGAGTTGAGCCGATTTTTTGGCAATTCAGTTTACTTGGCTAGTGCTATTCTTTTGTTGTTGATGATTTCTCTTTTGTCGAGAAATTTTTTCTTGTTTCTTTGCAGTCCCTTCTTTTGTTGGAACAAAAGTAATTACCTTTTTACCTTTTAATTTAGCTATTTGACTAGACTCGGCTTCATAGCCTTGACCATTTCGATTTGAGAAGGCTCATTGTGTTTCCAATATCTCATTGAGATATTCAGTCCCCTTTTGGGTGAAACTAAGTTGTGCTTTAGCCTTCTCCAACTCCTTTAGCAATATAATTTATCCTTGGAAACTTCTCACAGCTCTGAGCTTTTGCATTCAACTTTTGGTTCAAGGTTTCTTATATTCTTACCTTCTTCTATTTGAAAGAGAAATGGTTCAACAACCTCAACTTTTTCTTTTATCAAATATTCCTTTTGGGTCTTATTTTTCTTTCTCAGCCTCTCTATCTCCTCAAGTGCACTTACCAGCTTTCCTTCAATATTAACTTCTCCTTCATCATCATTAGAAATAGCCTCAACTTCTAAGTTTTCTATGGTCATACGCATGGATTCTTTAGAGCTATCATCATCTATGTTCTCATTTGAGGATTGGTTGGGATCACTTTCAGGGGATATCTCTTCTTAAGCATAGAAACCTTTCTTCTTAGCCTTCTTTTTGTCCTTTTGAACCTTCTTGAATTTTTCTTTAGGATCATAGTCCTTTTTCTTCTTTTCAGGAAACTTTAAAGTGTAATGACCAACTTTCCCACAGTTAAAACATTTTAATGATAACTTACCTTTATAATTGCATGAACCTAGCTTGAGATTCCTGACAAAGTTGGCTTCTTCTTCATCTGATTCACAACATGAGTCATCATGCTTATCCTTGCACTTCTTTTCTACTTTGAAGGTTGATTCTTTGGCTATATATTTTCCTTTCGAAATCCTCGTCTCATAGGCAGTGAGTATTCCTAGGAGTTGATCTAGAGTGAGAGCACTCATATTTTCCATTTCTTCAATGGCTAGAACCTTGGAATTAAACCTCCCATGAAGAGATATATACATTTTTTTAACTACCACATCTTCATCTAACTTCTCATCAAGCGCTCTTTGGGCATTCACAACTTCATCAACTCTTAAAAACTACTTTTCAATATCTTCATTATCATGCATGCTCGATGATTCAAATTAGATTCTAAAAACTTAGGGTTTAACTATCTTTACCTTACTATATCCTTCATAGACACTGCTCATCTTGTCCCAAATTTATATGGCGGATGTGAAATCCATTACTTTGACAAGATCTGATTTAGGTAGGCCAGCAAGAAGGGAATCCTTTTCTTTAGCATGTATGTGAATTCCAACTTCTAATCATTAGTAACGACTACTGGAGGTCTTTGATATTCTTCTTCCACAACATCCCACACATCAGCTCCAAGTGACTGAATGTAGGTCTTCATCCCCACTTTCTAAAACACATAGCTTGTTCCATTGAACATAGGTGTCTTATTAGTAGAACCTCCTTCCTCGTTCTCAATGGTCCTTGATCTTTCTTCCACCTGTTAAATTGATATGAAGGAACGTGGCTCTGGTACCAACTTTTGGAAACCGAGACACTACTGAGAAGGTGGGTGAATCAATAGCGTAGGAATTACCAGATTAAAAATTTGTTTTATTTTGTGTACATCATTAAATACTTCAAAAATAAATTAAATAACCATAGCAGAGATTAATGTCAACAATCACAATGGAACTCACAAGAACAAGTAACTTTTAGAACTGCTCTTCAATTCATTCATAGGAAAAGAAACAACTCGATGTTACAATTTCTCTGGCTACAACCAGCAGGATGCTACAACTCCCTGATTTATCAGCTACAATTGAATCGAGCTACAAACCCGTCTATTTTCTAGCACCCATTGGAAGGATCTTGCGATATTTAATTGACTCTTAAATTACTTGCATTTATATGTCAATTTGGGTACGTGAACTTGAAAAGTACACTACACTATATGTGCTAGGAGATTAGCTTTCAATATTTATGCATAACTGAAATGATTTGGAAACTTCAAAAGGAAATCAGATTCTTTTAAACCAACCATATGTATCAAAATGATGACTACAATAAGAATGAAAATGAAAGAAAATACTTCAAGGAAAGTGTTTTTGGATTTTAAAGTTTATATTGAGCACTCAACCTATAATAGACAAAACTGAAAAAAATGAAATTAAAATGAAAACTGTACTACCTCACAACTCCACAGGGGCCCTCCTCGTGAGTGTGAGGAATTATGAATTCAGTTCACTTGATTTAAATCACCTATTTCATTCAGAGTTGTGCCATATCAGAGATTACATTCACTAAAAAAAGCAAAGTTCTTCTTATTGAAGTAGAAGCAAAAATTACAAGTTAATATTCACAATTGACATCTCATTTCTCCTCTCATCAAAGAGATTGCAATTTATAGAGTTTTGAGGCAATTAACAAACTCATAATTTTCTTGCTTGAGCTTTGGTCATGAGTTCAATTTTGAAAATAAAATCCAATCTTATTTGATGGATCCTTGGATCAAAGATCTGCCCAAATATGATAAGAATGATCTCCCTGCCACAAATTTCTTAAAGAACATTTCATTCCAATATTTCTGGTGACTGTGCATTGAATGGCGAATTGGAAAACTGTTTATCCACGTAATATGCAAAATAGGGCTCCAAATAACTTGTAAAATCTCCCAAATAGTAATGAATTTGAGGAAATCACTCATAGGAAATCTAACTGGGATCGTTCTGAAGAAAACACAAGTTTTTTTTTTAAATTAGTTTTCATTTTCTCAAAAAACACATTTGAAGTTGACTATTAAAACTGCTACATATTTCCTTTGATTTCTTGCAGGAGGTTAACACGTGTGAGATGGGTGGATTTTGACCAACATAAATGATATTGGAGCTTCCAGAAACCAAGTCCAAGTGTCGATTTTCCTTCTAGAGTGGTGCTACTATGTAAACCATGGAGATAGCTATCAAAATTGATTCAGCTGCAAAAACATGAACTTGCTAAACTGTCATTAGTAAAACCATGAAAAATTCTTCTTAATTCATTAAAAATAATTGAAATAATAATAGTAAACCATGTAAACATGTATGTGGTAATTTGGTGCATTTATGAATAAATATGGTTAAAAATGATGACAATGGGTGAATGGAATGATGCAAAAATGCATGGTTTCATCAACAAATTATGATAAATTGGAGGCACAACATTCCCCACACTAGATATTTTGCATGTCCTCATGCAAACAAAGCATTGCAAAGTTTCATAATGCAACCGATTCCTTATGTTCCTTTATTATGTCATTTCATCTAAATCCTTGACCAAAGCTCCAAGAGATCAATATTAACCATCTATCTCAATAAGATGCGCTTTTTTTCTCTTTGATTTTCAAAATTACAGATCTGATAGCATAACTCTTTGTTTCCGCATTTTCTTTTTGTGTCATTAGAGTAAGAAAGAAGAGTTACCCATCCTCCTTTGAAAGCCAAACAAATTTAAGTCTTCACATACGAGGTTGGTCATGGATGCTATAGAGGTGGAAGCAATGCCTATTGATTTGTTCTTTTCTTAATAAAAACAACTGTTCATTATTTATTATATGCAACTTGTGTGAAAGGATATGATGCCCTCATAGTAGCATATCCAAGTAATTGTTACTATTTTTAAGCCTTTGCACATAACTCTTTCAATAACTTGGAAACAACTTACAAGGTTTATTGTCGCTACTTAATTATGCCCAAATTGTTCAATCCTTGTAGAATACCATGCTGTGAAGAACACATCAAGAATTTTACTCCATCTATAGAATTTGTTTTCCATCCTTGTGACTTTTATCACATTAGCATGGTTGGAAATGACCATAGATTACAACCCATAATGATTGTCTTCTTATCATCCATGCATAGAAAGGTTTTTCATAGCAACCAATCCTACTTCAACATTGTTGTCAAATAGTTTCTTCAGGAACTCACCAACTAATGAATGAAGAAGAATTCTCATCGTGAATCTTTGACAAGATGAGTTGCACATAACACAAAATAAGAGTTGTAAGTGAGGGTTGTACAATTTATCAAAGCCTAAAATATACTTCCAAGTGATTTAAAGAGTGTGTGAACAAAACCTTGTTGCAACCTTCTTCTTCTTGTGGCTTTGTACTCATCATTTCTTGGCTTCCATTAAAAATCTGAAGATGAACAATATGACACATAATTTAAGTGGTCCGTGTACTTTTTTCTCATGTGCTACAAACATGTACCATGATGGTTCATTAAGAAAAACATCTCCATATTTTGAATTAGTCTCATATGAAGGCCAAAATGGTCAAATTGTTCATCAAGGAAGTATGAATCAATCTGTATTGCAACAAGAAGAGAAAGTTCAATAAGAGAATGGTGGGGGACAACATTATTACCAGGGAAAACATAATACCTTATGAAGGAAAATATTTTGCAATCATGGTATGGAGTTGAACCATAATAAGGTTTGTAGAGTATCCAATAAGGTATGAGGGCTAGAAATAGGTATGTGGGATTGATTATGCATGAAAAGTAGAATAGAAATGAAGGATTGAGAAAATGGTTTGAAGAATATGGCCATGATAGGGTGAAATACGTTGATCATGTGTTTTACAATAGCTTTCTTATTACAATTTCCAAAATTTTTAACAAATTAAAAAGTTGAAGGCTAGTTTTACCTAAAGTTTTCTTGTTGGAATTGAATGAGAGAACATGATCTAATGGCTAATTTGGTGTTGATTTGGCTTAGGCACTGTACTCCATGATGCATTTACCATTACTTTGACCTTGCTCCACAAAATGTATGTTTTTCATGTAGTAGACTTGTTTTTCATGTAGTAGACTTGTTTTTCCAAATTCTCTCAAATGGTAAATCTATTTCTTCTAACTTTTTTTGAGATAGTTACCATTAATATTATGCCTATTCCCATAAAACAATTCTCCCAATGGGGGCACATATCTCAATAAAAACAAGAAATGGATGTAGATGACGACGAGAAATTTCTTGGAAAATACACACTAGAATTTCTTGAAATTTTTTGTAATTATTTACCCTACCATGATGCATTTACCCTAAAAAGTTTAGGACCAATGGATACATGTTTTGCAAGGATGGTCAAATTAATTTATGCCTTATTTCACCCTTCATGTTGCCCAATGTTGCAACTAAAACATATGCCATGAACTCATTTTAAGGCCAAATTAGGTGCTTCAAAAGGGAAATAGTGTATTTTTACCTTTTTTTACTACCACATTCCTTCAAAATCCACTTTCAATGACAAATAAGAGATGTTGTGAAAACATACCAAAGTATGTCCTAATTTGTGCACAATATTAAAAATTGAAAATCTGCCTTAAAAACCCACTTGAAATGCCCTTCAAAATTTCTCTTTTTTTAATTATGCCCGTCTTAATCAATTTATCATATTATGAAAAAACTTAGTATCTCAAATTTTTTTATTTATGCTCCAATCATTTGCAATATTTGTGCCAAACATGCCTTGGAATAAGCTGCTACAACCAAAAAATAGGCTGCTACAACAATAACTGTAGAAACTGCAACTTTCCATAGCTATTGCAGAAAATGGAAATTTTCATGGCTATTTCTATTCCTCTTCTAAAATTAGTTTTCTCTCTGAACCACTGATTTGGATTATGTGTTGCATGTTCAAGTAGAGATCATGAATCATAATGCATGTTGACTAAAAATAGAACCAATTTTATTGATTTGTTTTAATAGGAAATGAATGAAGAAGAGATGTAGTGGTGCCATCATGTTATTTTTGAATGTCAAAAATATGAACATGGTGCTACAAGAAACTAATAAAATATACTACTACAAGTTGTTGTTGATTCCATAAAACCATATAGTCTTCAACAAAACAAAAATTCATGGTACAATTATTACCATGTGAATGAATGTGCCGAAGTCAAGCATGGAAAGAAATAGTTGGATTACTGATCAATGATGAAAATCATTAAACAATATGAGACAACTCACCGAGAATGCAAATGGCTGTCAAGGTACCTGAGTGCATCTTGACAAGGACAAGTGAATGTGTTGAAGTCGAGTCATGTGCAAGATCTGACAATCAAGAGTCATTGATGTAGTCCCATTATTGTCAACGAGAAGGCTTGTCATTGATGTATGCAAGTTCCAAGGAACTCTAAATAATATATGATATTGATTTGAGATAAGGTGTTGAGATCAATGGGAAAATATTTGTTTGAAGGTGGGCCTTAAGGAATCCAACATCAGCCAAATCAATCATAGAACCCAAAGTGATTTGAAGAACCATAATAAAATATTGAAACCATCATAAAATTGCAAAACGTATTGTGAACATTGCTCGTCAGTTGCCTGGTTTTCAAGAAAATCTCATGTCCAATTGTGCCAACAAGCTGGTTTTCACAATAAGACTTATTTTTCTCTTTAATTTTTCATTTTTTATTTTTATATGTCCTTCTCTACTTGGAAAAAAAAAATCTCATTCAAGTATATGAATGCTTCCAATGGAACCATGTGTGTAACAAGATGATAGATAAAATCATATGCAGGTTTGAAAGATATGCTTTGAATGTACCAATATATGAGAGACCAATTGCCTTGATTGAGATGATGTTGAAAAATATTGAATAATTGAGCACTGGGATCTGATGATTGCCTTGAACTAAGATTCAATGTAATATTTTCTTCCTTGGCGTCCTCCTATCATGCCATGCAAGTATTCAGATATGTGATCCCCATTCATACAATCTGGTGATAGGCATGCATGAAACTTTTCAATCTCAGGTTCGAACAACTACTCTTCTTCAATGGCCATCCAAGATTCTTGGACCTTATCTGAATCTTCTTATTCTAGTTTTTTTCTTCAATGGAAGCTAGAGAATATTTTTTCAATACCTCAACTTTTGGATTGAGGTGTTTTACTATTGGGGATGTGAAATGGTTGTGCAGGTAGTCGAGTAGGAATGGATATTTGGGGTTCTTGTATGGTTGGTAATGGGAAAGGTTGAGTTGAGGTCAATTGAGGGTGAAACTAATGTTGTGATGGAGGTGAATGGTATAGATAACATTGATATTGGTATTGAGGATAGTGAGGAAAAGATTTAGGATGTGGTGGATTTCGTCTATAAGGATTTTTTTCAACCTTTTTGCCAAGATTGGTTTTGAGGTTGGGATTGAGATGACGAAGGTTTCCAAGGCAAGGGTGTTTTCCAATTACCTTGAGATTTTTGTGCATAACCTTGAAATTGTGAATTAAGATCTTGCATCATACCGGGTTAATGAGGTTGCCATGGTCTTCTTGGAGCTACATAATAGGATTGTTCCAATGTTTGATTTGCTCGTTGGTAAATTTCCTTTAACCCTGGTAATGATGGGAAATATCTAGTAGTATTTTATCATGCACATATTTCAAAAATTTTAATGTTATCAAGTGGACATTCATGAAAATCATGTTTCTTTCTATATTTAGAGAAAAATATAAATGAAGATTTTTTTTTTCTTTTTTTTTTTGCATTCTTAACATATCAATTTGTTCATTTTAATTACAAATAATGTCTTACAAATTGTTAAGTTCAGTTTGACTTACCAATCTTGATGCTGACTTACTTACTATTTCCATAATTGGATCCTTGGGGGATCTTCCATACTTTGATTTTCCTCTTGATATGTTCTTCCAAAGTTCACAAATCTCTTGAAATGACAATTGAGAGACATCTCCTTTGCCCACCAGGTTAACAAGATCAATCCATTCATCCCTTATAGCATTTAGTAGGATAATTTTTAATGTGTCTAATTCTAAATCATACAATTTAGATCTTTAGACATTGTAAGTAAATATCTCCACTAAATTTTCTAGGATTTCATCCTCTTTTTGGCTCATCTTAGATACTTCATTTCTAAGGTCATGATGTATGCAATAATATTTATATTTTCCCAAAAATACTATTTTCATATCATCCCATGTCCTTATAGGATTTGTTCCTAAATTCATGAACCATCTAAGATCTTTATCCTTTAATCTTGCCAAAAACAAATTCAATTTTTGAATGTGTAATGAATAGCCATAAGATCTACAAAGTATTTCAAATTTGAAAAGAAAGGTCTCTAGGTCTTTTGATCTCATACCTTTGAAATTAGGAGTTACGAATGGAGGGATGTTCTTCATATGATCATTGAAACTATTTTCTTGAAAGGGGAAATCCAAAAGGATCTTCCTCATTGTCATCATCTCCATCCATTTTTTCAACTTCTTTTTTTAGGTCTTCTTCTACGTACAAAAATATGAATTCATGATGGGGATCTTACTGGGCCATGTGATATAGTGGGGGTGGTAGGTGATCGAAGTCTTTTTCCTTCTTAGGTATTTTTTTTAATTAATCCATTTCTAGGATGTACTAAAATTAAATTAGTCTGATGCAAATAAATGGATCCAAATAAGAATGAGATTCAATTGAAATCGAACACCTATGTATACTTGCACAACAATGACACAAAAATGTTGGGTAATTTAATGGAATCTTAAATTACTTGCATTTATATGTCAATAAGGGAATGTGATCTTGCGAAGTACACTACACTATATGTTCTAGGAGATTAGCTTTCAATATTTATGCATAACTGAAATGAATTGGAAACTCCAAAAGGAAATTAGATTATTTTAAACCAACTATATCTATCAAAATGATGACAATGACAAGAATGAAAATGAAAGAAAATAATTAAAGGAAATTGTTTTTGGATTTTAAAGTTTAGATTGAGAACTAAAACTATAATAGATAGAAAGAAAGTAAGCAAACTATATTGAAAGCAGAGAATTCAAAAATCTAAATAGATTGAAAAAGAAATCGAAGAAAATGAAATTAAAATGAAAACTATACTACCTCACAACTCCACAGGGGGGCGTCCTGGTGAGTGTGAGGAATTATGAACTCAGATCACTTGATTTAAATCACCAATTTCATTCAGAGTTACACAATATCAGAGATTACATTCACTAAAAGAAAAGGTAGTTATTCTTATTCAAATAACAACAAAATTACAAGTTAATATTCATTATTGACATCTGACCTCTCCTCACATCAAAGAGACTGAAATTTATAGAGTTTTGAGGAAACTAACAAACTCCTAATTTTCTTCCTTGAGTTTTGGTCATGAGATCAGTTTTGAAAATACAATCCAAACTTATTTAATGGATCCTTCGATCAAATTATTTGCCTAGATATGATAAGAATGAACTTCTTTCCACGAATTTTCTAAAGAACATTTCGTTCCAATATTTTGGTGATTGTGCATTGAATGACGAATTGGAAAACCGTTCATCCATGTAATATGCAAAGTAGGGCTCCAAAGAACCTAAAAAATATCCAAAACAATAACGCATTTAAGAAAATCGTTGGTAAAGAATTTAATTGGGCTCATTATAAATAGAACCCATATTTTCATTTTTTAACATTCATTTTCAGTTTCTCAGAAAATGTGTTTGAAGTTGACTGGTCAAAACTGATATGTATTTCCTTTGATTTCTTGCTAGAGGTTCACACCTGTGAGCTGGGTGGACTTTGACCTACATAAATTATTACTGGAGCTTCTAGAAACCTATTCCAAGTTCTAATTTTCCTTGTAGAGTGGTGCTACTACCTTAACCATGGAGATAACTATGAAAATTTATTCAGCTTTAGAAACTTGAACTTGCTAAAATGTCATTAGTAAAAGCATGAAAAATTCTTCTTAATTCATTAAAAATAATGGAAATAATAATAACGAACCATGTAAACATGTATGTGAGAATTTGATGTGTTTATGAAGATATATGGTTAAAAATGATGACAATTGGTGAATGGAATGATCCGATGGATGGTTTCATCAACAAAATTATGAAAAATTAGAGGTCCAACAGAGAACCAACCCCTAATTAGTAAGATACAACTTGCTTTAAACACCCACTACTCCATATTTCATCCATTTTCATAGTAAGATCAATGAATCTCTTCTACTTAAAATAAAAATTAAATCTCAGTCACCACTTTCGAAAAAAATTTCACCATACCAACACCTTGCTGCTCCAGAAGCTTTGTCTAAAAAAAAATTCTATGCATTCGGCTTGATCAAGCCTGCTTATAAATAATTTGGCTTGATTTTTTTGGATTCTCTTTATTTTCTTTGATTGTTTCTTTCTTTCATATTTTTTCCTTTGAATTGTTTATCTCAATATTTTGGACATGTTCTCTAGGTTATCTGACCTCAACAACCATTCTCTCCAAGTAACTAACGTTTTCTACTTGTTTCACTCATTATTCCTTTTAGTTGAGCTTCTCCTATTTTTTTCTATAGTTAGCTTTGGCTTAATTGCTAAACAAACAATTTTACCAAATTTTGGCTTTTAGCACCTTTTGCTATGCACCCTTACCTACTTTTATGCCATAGAAGCAATCTTTGTGACCATAACTTAATACATTGGGTGCTAATCCCTTTTGAGCCCTAAGAAGAGAAAACCTTTGTTAACGACTCCTCATCATTAGTCCCTCTTCTGTGTGAAGCGACCAGGAGCTGGCACTTAGCCTCTCCAAGAGCTTTCATGGCTCTTTTACATAATGTGGCCCCTAGTTCTTACCTATAACATAGGTCCCTGTGTAGGTGCTTAACCCGTATCTCCTACTATCTTGACACTTCGCTTATGTGCACCATATTTCACATGTTGGTGTCATACCTCCAGGTTGTCATGTCTTTGGGGACTGCCCTACACTTCTCCAATTGCTTGCTACTGTGCACTTTCATCACTCGCATGTCCCAGCATTTTCTTCCTGGCAAACTTGCTATGTTAAACATAGTGAACGTTTTGGGCTATGTCCAGTGGGATGATGTCACCTACGCCACATATTGAACTATGATTGATGACACATGTAACCCAGAGATGGGCCATTAGGGAGCTAAAAAACACCAAATATACCTACCACATGTCACACTCCCATTCACTTTTGCTGACATCACCATTCTCTATTCTACGGCCCAACCATATGTTGCCACCCGTCGTCTATTAGAGAGGAGAGAGAAAGGCCCTAAGAGGCCTTATTTTGCGACCATTTTCCTTGAACATTTTATTTTTCAAAAAACCATTGGGTTCAAGCCTTTTCCATGACACCACTCTTTAGGGGGCTATGATTTTAGAAAGGGTATCCTCGGGCTAGATCTTCGTCGTTGATCTACATGATGAACTGTGTAGGAGACTGGTTCCTGTGACCAAAAAGCCCATCTAAAGGGTTTTCATGAATGCCATCGGGAATTAGCCATGTAGCCTGGAACTTTCCTCCCCATGCTTAGTCACGTGCTCTCCAAAAAAGCGTCTAGGAATTCATTTCCTGGCTCACCCTTAGAGGGTTGAGCTATCAGCATGGGGACCTCCGCATACTTCCCATTGGTCAGGATACTGCTAAGATGTTTGGATGCTCATCTCCTGGACATTGCCTTTGTGCACAAGAATGATTGAATTAGGGTGAACGCGTTGGGTTACCATTGTCAGGTGGGCTCCACTCGCTCAATGCTTCCCAACCTTTTTCTCTTGCTCCACATCTGAAACCTCCAGGGTGCACCCACCAGGGTACCACAATTGGAATGGCATCATCCTACTCCTCCTCTAGCCAATGAACATGCTTTCCATAGCTAACACATTTTCCATGTCTACTAGGAGCATCATGTAGAGGCTCCACCAAATTTTATGGCAGGTTTGGTCCTTAAGGCAACATTGGCTATGTGCAAAAAAATCATCCAACCACCTTTAACTCTGCTATGAAGGCCTTGGAGTCATAGAAATTTCACTGGCTCTATCTCACAATCCAGGAGGGAAATTTTTTAAGATTCCGCATACAAATGGAAGTATATTTCATAGCTCTACCCATCTGAGTGGTTTCCATCATCTCTTACAATGATTCACTACTCTAGAATTGGCTCCAAAGCCATTGCACTTATTATGATTCTTATCCCTTCTTGTGTGCCTGGAACCTACTCCTTGAGGTATTTATTTGATGCCTGTGCCTCTTGATGACAGCTATTGACATCAATTAAAACTTATTTCCAACACCTTTTGGGACATCCAGAAGGAATGTATCCCTATAACAAAGTGATGATAACCTTTTCATTATCATTTCAAGTCAAAATGAATTCCACCCACTTAGTGAAACATTTAGTTCCTGTAACAATATATTTACATTAACCACTTGAATTGGGATGTATTTCTATAATTAATTCTAATTCCTATAGTTGAAATGGAGTTTGAAATTTTGTAGGATTTAATTGTAGAGACTTAAGCATTTTCTTTCCCACAAACATCTAACATTTCAGAAAATCTATGATAGCAACATTTGTGTCCTCAAAAAGGGAGGTCTAATAATACCCTTCTCTCAAAATATTTTATGTTGTGACCTCCCATGCTTGATTTCCTCCACACAGTCGATGGTGAAATTATGATATGATCTCTGACATTTCATCTTCAATGGCACAAGTTAGAATGATTCTAATAGGACCTTTCCAATATAATCCTTTGTTTATAATGCAATACTTAATTGCTCTCAACTTTAAAGATCTGCATTTGGCTTTAGGTAGTTCAGGAAGACATTTTAAATTTTGCATGAAAAAAATGATTTCCTCATACCAAATGGAATTCAGAAACTTTGAAAAGTCCTTTTGGAAGGGTTCTTGTGGACTCCTTCCATCTTGTGGGAAGGTTTCTTCTGGATTCCTTCCTACTATAACGAGAGGCTCTTTTGGATTCTATCTTTTAGGATGAATAGGTTCTTGTGGATTATATACATCTGATGAAGTATGTTCTTACGAATTATCCTCTCCACTGATGTTGTGAACATCTAAAGAGAAGTATGAATTGACTCACTAAGTACCTTATCCAACCCTTAACCTTTCACAAGTTTTGTGGGTTTGATCTCCATATTATAGTCCTCAATCTTTGCTATCCATGTTCCTCGTCTTCCATCATTATTTGGTTATGTGAGGTTCTCCTTTACTACTGGTGATGGAACATATGCTATTACTTGGAATACAACGCATATTCCCTTAATGCCTTAAAATTATTTCACCAAAGAATACACATGTGTTTCCAGAATAATATAATTTAGTTTTGCATCTCTTGATGCATGACTGAAAGATGCTATGGGGTGCTCATATCCTTCTTCATTCTATTGTAATAGTACTACGAAAATTGTATTTTCATATGAAAAAGAGAAAATTTGCAACTCCTAAAAAACTTGGACTCACCAGGATTGGGGCCTCCATAATGGATTTCTTCATATACTCAAAATATACATGACCCTCGGGTGTCTATCTCACCTCATTGTTCTTCCTAAGCACATGAGTAATGTACTTGAGGATGTCTGTCGAGTTTTCAATGAATCAATTTAGAAATTTTATCTTCCCCAAGAATGACTAGGCTTCCTTCTTATTTTCAAGCAATGCAATATTTGATATAACCTCCATCCTTTCTTTGTCAATCTTGACACCTTCCTTGGAAACTATATGTCCCAACAACTTTCCCTCCTACAAGGAAAAGAATGATTTCTTGGGATTCAATGAAAGACCAAACTTTCTACACTTCATAAATGTCCACCTCATATGTTTTTTGTTCTTCATATGTCTTGGATAGTATTTTCATGTCATCCAAATAGATGACTATTAACTTGTCTCTTTCTACCACAAAAACTATGTCCATGGCATGTTGAAATTTTGCTTCTACATTCATCAATCCAAATGGAATTTTATTGTATATGAATGTACCCCATGGTGTTGTGAATGTTGTTTTCTCCTTTACTTCCAGATGAATGGATATTTGATTGTTGCGTGAGAAACCATCCAACAATGATATTCTTGAATATCCCATCACCTTTTATAACAAATGATCCATCTTGGGCAGTGGATAATTTTCCTTTAGAGAGTGATTGTGCACATTGAAATATGCATAATCTAATATTGTTGTTCTTATTTTTAATAGGTGCTAGATTCAAAATATCTCAGTGGAACAATTATCTTCCTGTTCAACAACTTCTTGATTTCCTTTTCTATTGTAGGAAACAAAATAAGATTAAAAATTTTGAGTTTTTACAGAAAAGACTTAGAATTCTCTTTTAATGGTATCCTATGCTAGATAATGGAAGTATCATAAGTTTTCAAGTCTTCATAACTCCATGCAAAACATCATTAAATTTCTTAAACAAATCAACATACCTCTTTTTGCAAGTGGGTTTGAAAAACTTAGCGAGTTTTACCTTTTATGGGTTTTCATCCATGCCAAAATTGTGGTCCTCGACATTTGGAAAATTAGCTAGGTGGGCACATCATTATGGTCAAATACATGCTTGAGTGGGACTGATGCTTTTGCGATGAAGTTATTATTTATTTGGATCACTTCATGGCCTCCAATTTGGTTCAAAATTTTGAGATTTCCTTGTGATTCTACCTCCTCTTGATCTATATTGTGAGCTTGACCCTCAAAATCTATATTAATGGATGAGAATTCATCCGCCAATTCCAGAAATCTTCTTAGTTGTTGATCATATTCAAAAACCTGCCAACGCCTAATGCTATCTAGAACATAACGCATGTATCTCATTTCTACTTTGTATTTCAATTTCAATTCAGGAGGGGGTTTCAATGTATTAGCTGTTATCACCAATGCATTTGCATGTTGGTTTTATTCATTGAGAATAACTATGATGTTAAAAGAATCTAAATAATTTTCAACAATATCCTCGACTACATTCTGATACAATCTCATCTGAGGGTGTTTGGTGGTGTAAACGTTTTTTATTTGAATCACTACCAGTTTAGAGTCACCAAAGGCCATGATGTTTTTCACGACTATTTTCCTAGTTGTTTCTAGCCATAGAATTGATGCCTCATATTTAGTGACATTATTGGTGTGTTAATTTGGTGTCTTAGTGACAAATGCCAACCATGGGATTGGACTCCTCTTTTTGAGAGGGCTAATTTTGATTATTGAAGCACTCAATTTGGACAAGAGAAAGTGTATTTTTGAATTAAATCCCACATGTGCAACTTTGATCAGGTCAACCCTAAAGAAAATTGAACAAACTTGTAAGGCTATAAATATAAGTGACCTCAATGTCATTTCGATAATGATCATGATAATTATTTTATTATCTTCCTTTATTTGGCTCGCATAGGTCTGGTGCAAGTTCATGGAAATTGATCGGCACAAGTTCATGATTACAGGGTCTGAAGCTCGTGCATGTTTCTAGCATTTTGGGTTATAGTCACACGCTTATCAAAGGAAAATTTTGAATGTAGTTGTAGGCTTGCAAGATCAAGGTAGTGATGAGAAGCTCTCTTCCGCATGCATGTCTCTTCCTCCATGCGACTAGAATCTAAAGTTTGATTTTTTAGTTGACTAAAGTTTTTCTCCAATTGACCATAGACAGTGACAGTTGATTACAGGCTCTTGAATCAAGGTTTTTATTATTGGCATGGCTGGGTTCATCTCATGGATATTCTTTATTTTATTTTTTTTGGATAGGTTTATGTTGAATATATGGAACATTGTACACTCTCCTTATTGAATCATTCAATGAAAATCTAATAAGAAGAAGAATTTGAAAGGGTTTTCCCCATAGTGGGTTTTTCCCTGGTCTCTGACCAATCCTGGTGTCTCTATGTGTGAATTATTTTGTTCTATTGTTCCTTTATGTTCTGTTGCATTGATGATAATATTTTTATTTCTACATAGTTTCATATGTTTCTAAATAATGATGTAAATCTGAATGATGATATGATGCCATGAGGTGAATTTAAATATGGAAATTATGAAATGAAATTATTGAAGCAAATAAAAATATATCCCTAAGAAAAATTAACATGGTATTAGATATGGGTTGAAGAAAATTTAATGCATAACACCCGTATGAAGACACACTTGATGGATGCAAGAGAATATGGAGGAGACCTAAAAAGATTCTAGGGTTTGAAGGAAACCCTAGGCAATTTGGTTATGAGGGTTTGATGGATATTATAAGGTTAATGTTTGGAATAAACTTGGTTTATGGCAAAGATTTGAGAATCTAGAGACCATAACATGATAAATGTGAAGATTCTCAAGAACCTGTGATAGATTTGCTGAAGCCCTAGATGGGATAGTCTCTATTACACTTGGTTGTTGATGACGTTGGTAAATATATTTAAGGAAACAATGTTATATGGTCAATGGATAGTCATGGCTCTTGAAGGTTGGTTCAAGAGGGAGATGATCACCTCTCATTGAACATATGTACTTTTTGATTTATGGTGCTCTTTTATGTCTTTACTTTTGTTTAAATCTAATCATTGTTTTGATTATTACTTATACTTCCTACATGTATATTTGAGTATTTGGATGCTTCTAACCTCCCGATGAGTTGTGATAAGTGGATTCTTCTTGACGATTATGGCTAGTGCAGGAAGAGAAGAACTAGTGTTGGAAAAGGTAAAGAGGAACTTGATGAAAAGGTGAAAAATTGCTACAATTGCCTATGTAAAATAAGAAGGTGCAGTACAGGTATTTGAATAATACTAGGTATGGATGATATATTATTTCAATGTTATGTTTCAACTGCAATATTTGATGGAAAGGTAAGCCCCAAGGTATGCTGAGTATAACACCTTCACAAATGGCTCATGCATGCATATGAAAGTAACTTTCATTCAGGGTATTTATGATGAGATGGTACACTTGGTATTGGACAATTATCTTACATTCTAGTCATGGAAAAGCTACATTGATTTTTTATATATTGGTATACTTGATATTTGACATGCATATTTCATTATAGACATGATGGATTTCATATAGAAGGCTAGATAATTGGCTCTTATATATGGTAGTTTGATACTATTTATAATGCTTGTGATAAGCATGAAAACCTTGATTATAGAAGTGTAACAATAATATTGGTATTCACGATTTTCTCGTTGAACTTGGTTAGCTTGGTAATAATGACATGTGGTAAAATTGGATGCCGTGAATTCATGGTTAATGATAAAGAAGTGATGAAGTGATCATAATCCTTGAAGTATGATAATACACTTGTCAACTACCATAATCATATGAATCTTACCCTTAATGAAATTTTAATGTGATGATGTAGTAGATGATGTTGACATGATATGACCATGATGGATATATGTTTTAGGACCTGATATAACTAGAGTTTTTGATCTAATAGTCTTTTATACATGACAATATTATATATAGGGTGATGAATTGAATAATAATGGTTTAAGGGGCTTCTCATTTAGAGGGATAATCTCTCCATAACTTCCCTACACCTATTATCATTTTCATTATATGTATAAAATATTATTTGCTGTTGAAGTGATATTTTTGACCAGATATCTAATGTTGATAGTTTGTAGCAAGTTCTGGTCTAAGAAGAGAGGGTTTCCATTAGTTTAAACCCCAACAACATGGAAGAAATATTATCAGTGCAGCTATAAGCCTCACACCTGCATCGAAGAAATCATATGGGTGTGGTTATGCCTGCATGTCACAAGTTCAAGCTTTATGAATAAAATCAGGAATTACCTAGGAGTATGATAGTCCTACAGATATGGAGCACACAATAGAAAGTTCTATAAGCAGGGAAGTTTGAATGTTTGACTTGCTATAATGTGAATATGTTGGCTAAAATTGTGTTTGTAGGTGAGCTGAATATGCATATCAATACATCATTATGATTTAACCATTAAGGATAGTGTATCACAATATTTGATAACAATTGCAAGGGCTTGACTAGATTTGGTTGATTGATATAGATAAACATTGTTTGGAGTTTTACATGATGTTTGATAATTCATATAGATGTTTTAGAACTTTCACTTGATATGAATTAGGGGAATTTTGAGGTATAAAATGGGCCTCCTAAGGAAATTACAAAATAATAGTGGAAATAATAAAATAAGATTAGATTACATCATCAAATTTGAGAGAGAAAAAAGAAAAAACTATTTTTTCAACTCATATTTTCAACTTATCTCCCTATGAATTTACTCAAATTTCGAGTGGAAACACTCGTTGGATGAAAAATTTGATTTCTCATTCAAGGAGTACCCATTTTCCATACTTTCAATGGACCCTACTACATGAAAAATGAGAAATACATGAAAAACGTGATTATAATCATGTTTTTTCATGTATTTCTCATTTTTCTTGTAGCAAGGTCTGTGGAAAGTATGCAACATGGGTTCTCCTTGGATGAGTAATTAAATTTTTCATCCAAGAAGTACTCCCACTCAAAATTTGAGTAAAACCTTGGGGAGATAAGTTGAAAATACAAGTTGAAAAAGTAGTTTTATTATTTTATTATTTTTTAATCTATTTACTTTTTTACTCCAAAAATGGTGAATCATCCCCCATGGTTGACATCATCATCTTGAATCATATTGGTTCTTATAAAGTTTATTTTGGTTGTAAGTTTTTCTTAGGAGGCCCATTTTAGACCTCAAAATTCCCGAATGCTTTGGGTTATGTACTTATTGAATTCACTGTGATAACAACTTAGGATTTTGATTTCATAGCTAATGGTTTGCCTTGATGACAATGCTATGTGGGCATAGTGAATTCCATAGAATAATATTGGTATTCAATAATGAATTTTTATTGGATTCATTGGCTTTGGCTCATTGGTTGAAGTATATACAATTGTAATTCATTATTATAAATGGTTGAAACTTAGATGACTTGTCCCTGACCTATGCATTCATATTTACTGATAGAAATGATTCACGTTATGATCATAAGGATGAATTGATAAAGGTTGATTATATAGTACTTGGTAAATAAAAGGTTGTCGTAACTTGGTCCAAACAGTTTGTCACAATGATACTGGAAGGATATTTCATGACTTTGATATTAACCTTGATTTGGCATCTAAATCTTGATAAGTTGACCTAGTTGATTTGATTACACAATATTGATTTGTGTCAGGTTGAGCATATTTGTTTCATTGAGTGTTATGTTTGTAGAAAGAATTATATGAAGCATGCTTCTAGAGCCTGGTATGTTTGTATTGACAGTCATGTAGTGAAATCTAGGAAGATGGGCCCATCCAAACCTCTACTTCAAAAGTGGTTCAATCTATGATTTTGACTTTGGTTTTATATACTGGTGGTCTATTATTGATAGGTAATGAGCCTCTAATGATCAAAGTAAGAGGGATATGGCCTCTAAAGTTCAAAATGAAGAATCATGGCATGTTGAATTATGTTCTAAAGCTGGGGAAAAAAGCTATATCATGAAGCAACTAAAGAGTTGTTGGATAATGGAAAAGCAAATACTTGGATGCTTCGATTGAATTTCAAGAAGTCATGAAGAGATGATATTGGACTCGACTTGGAAACTAATAGTCGATTGAAGCATTGATATCTTGAGTGAACACCCATTCGTATACAAATGTTTTGCATAGAACATCTCGAGTAAATCCATGATTGAGACACTTCATACACATTGAGTGTCATCAAGCAAACTTAAAGATATTTGCACGGGACAATAAATTTTTGGTTTTAGATATTCTTCCTATAATATGCAAATGCATGCATGTACTGATGTTGTTTGGGATCATTATTGATAAGATGAGCATATTTGGGTGCTGCCTTAGTATGAGATCTTCCATGATATTTTGACGAAAATTCCATAGCATTAAGCATGATCTAGGTTGAGTATGATGATGACTGGCATGGATAGCTATGAGTCAGGTTGAAGAAGGGCATACATTGTGATAACAATGAGTGGGATTTGATTGGTAGAGAATCCCAAGATATCTTCATCTAGTTTTCTTGTACAAGGAAATATTAGGGATGTGGTTTCTACCTCTGTTAGAGGGAGGATGAATATGTTATCCTTTTTGTGATATATATATATATATATATATATATATATATATATATATATATATATATATTTGTTCTAATGATTTGATGACATTCATGAACAAGAGATTGCTATTGAGACATGATCATTACTAGATATGAGCAAGATAATATGTTTCTGATCTACAGAGAGAAGGACTGATCAAGAACACTAAGCCAAATCTTCCCCCCTATCTGAGCTCCCACGGTGAGGAATTGAGATAGAGGGCTCCTAGGGTTGAGGGATATTTGGACAATAGGGTCGTAGATGTTTCTCCCCTCTTTGTCACCCATAGGGTCAGAGATGTTAGCTCCCCTATCTTGGTATATGCAAAGTATACCCTAGTTGGCATCATACACATAAGTTTTTCTTGTTGGGAATATCACTTCTTGTTTTGCCAATTGGTGTACAACCCAAGTTGATTATGATGCAAGTGTTCTACCACATGACTCTTGAGGGTCATTGTTGGGAATATCGGTGGGAAATATGATGGGTTTAGGTGTGCTCACCTATATCACCTATTGCTTGATATGGAATTGTATATGTTTAGCTCCCCCATTTGATTTTAGGTTGAGATGTGCTCTCTAACATGATTTAGGTTGAGATATGCCCCCCTATTCAGTTCTAGGTTAAGGCTAAGCTCCTTGAAGTGGTTTTAGGTTGATATGTTCTACCTGATGTTGTTCTGGATTGAGCCAGGATCTTTAATGCTGATACAGGTCATAGCATTGGCTCCCCGCTAATGTTTCCTAGGTTCTAGGATTGGGATCTCCGCTCACAGTGATTCTGGGTGGTACCAATGACTCCCTGATGAATAGAGGGTTGTATAGTGATATTCCCTCCAAGATCAAATTCTTCTTATTTTAGATTTGAGAATATTCATCATATAAGTAGGGAAAATCAAGAGATAAGAAGGAATAAGTAAGAGATGAGAAGATATGAGAAATTAAGACATTTGATGATGAGATAATTGAGATTGGCTATGATTTGATGACAAGATATTTGAGATGATTACATGATGCATATGGAATATCTCTATATCTGAGAGGGAGTGTTAATTTGGTAGCTCAGTGAAAAATTCAAAGCATGGGACTAGAATCCTTTTTTCGAGAGGATCAATTTTGACTATTGAACCACTCAATTTGAACAATGGAAAGTGTATTTTTGAATTAAATCCCACATGTGCACATTTGATTAGGTCACCCCTAAAGAAAATTGGACACCCTTGGAAGGATATAAATACAAGTGACCTCAACCTCATTTCGATAATGATCGTTATACATTCTTCTATTCTCTTCCTTCATTTGGCTTGCGTAGGTTAGAGGCAAGTTCGCAAAAATTGGTTGGAACAAGTCTAAGATTACAGGGTCCTAAGCTCATGTGTGCTTCTATGGTTTTGGGTCACAGTCATAGGCTTGTTAAATGAAATTTTCAACTGTAGTCATAGGCTTGTAGGCTCAAGGTAGCAACTGGAAGCTCTTAGTCACATGCATGTCTCTTCCTCCTTGAGGCTAGAATCTAAAGTTTGATTTTTTAGTTGAGCGAAGTTGTTCACCAATTGACTGTAGATTTGATTATAGGCTCCTGGATGAGGGTTTAGATTATTGGCATGGTTGGGTTCACCTGATGGATATTGTTTAGTTTATTTTTGCTGGATAGGTTTATGGTTGAACATATGGATCATTGTAGTCTCTCTTAGCTGAATCATTAAATGACAATCTAATAAGCAGAAGAATTTGAAAGGGTTTTCCCCATAGTGGGTTTTACCTTCATCTTCGACCAATCCTAGTGTCTCTATGCGTGAATTCTTTTATTATATTGTTCCTTTATGTTCCACTACATTGATAATTATATTTTTCTTTTTGCATAGTTGCATATGTTGCTGAATAATTATCTAAATCTGAATAATGATATGATTCCATGGGATGAATTTAAATATGAAAATTATGAAATGCAATTATCACATCAAAGAACAATACAACCCTAAGAAAAATTAACAACATCAAATTATATTTTAAATGATAGGGACATGTTTTGGCCTGTGGGAGGTACTGAAATCACTCTTGTATGAGTTCCTTCTTTGGAGCATGCTCTATCATTTTTTTTTTTTTAAATTGAATGAAACTCATGTGGTTGCTCAATATTAACTCGTGGTACATTGGCTTCCATCATGGCTTTAGGGTTGATGGAAAAAAATATAATAGCCCATCAAATATTCTTTGGCATACACACGTAGGTTTTTAGATTTCTTAGCATCACTCACAATGTATAGGAGTTTAGGGGTCCCTGTATAATCTCCGTTGTTGACCCCTAAATATAGGTATGGTTGCATATGATAAATCCATTTGTAGGGTTCCTCCTAGTTTTCAAGCCCAGGACTTGGAAAGCAACATACCATAAGTAGCTGGAATATCTGCTACCACTATGCCTATAACAAGACTCTTACTAGGTATTGGGTGAGAGAGAGCACTACATCTTTAATGAGACTGAGACATTGTACTCTTCTAGAGTAAAATGATTAAAGGTATAATATGGATTTGTGATGTCCAATCCTTTCACAATCATAACTAACTTAGGCATGAGATTATGACATGATCCTAATGCTAGAAATAATACTGAGAGGGGGGAAGGTGAATCAATATTTGAAATATAATAACTTTTCAATTCCCAATCAAATTTATATATGCTACTTCAACGTATTGAACTTGCGTGTGTACGCAACTGTGATTAAGGAAACAAGTGTATACCCAGAGAACTTGTGATCTAGTCAATTTATCATGTGTTGATCTTTAATCAGTGCATCAGTATCTTATTATACAATAACTATGTGTAGTAATAACATAATAAACCATCACACATAAACAACACACATGAACACCAAGATTTAAGCTGGAAATTCAATGTAGGAGAAAAACCACTTGTTGTTGTCATCTCTATCTTCTTTTAATATAGCTAAAATCTATTTACAATCTTGTATTGGTGCAAACTCATACCAATACATAGGCACCCACTAGTAGAAGGCTACAACCTTCTCTCGTTTCCCAGCTTCTATTGGAAGGGAGCTACAACCCCCTATCTCTTGTACTAGCTGATATGTTTACTAGTACATAGGCCCCAACCTATAGAAGGCTATGACATTCTCTCTTCCTCTAGGGACCACGTTTCATTAATTTTCATACTGGATGCTTCTAGTACACAACAATACAATATGAAGGTCTAGTTTCATCAAATTTTCACACTGGACCCATCATAAACTTAGAAAATCAAACTACATCAACCAACAATCAGTTAATCTGAACAATCAGGTAATTGTAACCAGACCACTGTGCTGAACCCAAAAATCTACATCATCATTCAGAACCAGCTGCAACCTCAAGAATCTTACATCAGAATGTATACGCTACTTTAATGAACCTAACCTACGTGTATACGCTACTTCCTGCAACAACACCTGCGTATACCTCCAAAAATACTAAATCATAAAATTTTTTGAATCAAATATATACCAACCAGTGATATTTTGAGCATCTACTGTCAATTGTAGAGATCTAGATAGTTAGCAACAAAGATAACCCTTCTCACTTAATCAATCAATCTATCAAACACACACTCTTTATGCATTCAATTTTACTTTCAGATCTAAGAAGACTTCACTGGCAGAAAATAGTGAAACAAGAACATGAATTAGATAGATCAGTCATTTATGAAAAATAGGCTTTTCTTTTGCATACGCTACTTGTAAGAGTCGAACATGTGTGTATACGCACCTTTACCAAGGCGAACCAATGTATATATCTGCAAATATTATCTTACAACTTCGCTGCTATTCCAAACTTCAAGCATACCCAGATCATGAAATTTAAAGGATCCAACCAACATCAAATCATCCAATGATGAGTAATTTGAGGTCTCATGATCCTGATCCAACATTAAATTCAAGGTGCACAAAATATTTCAGATCATATCACAATCATAGCCCCTACAACATAAAATATACTTCAGATAGAAGTATTCCTGAGAAACCCTTTCACTTGCACAATGACCCTTTGATCTTCTCCTCCTTATATAGTTTTTCCTTCCTCAATACCTCGGACCAAAAAAACACTTAGAGCTAGTGGTATTTTGTTACTCTGCTCAAACTTGTGGGTTAATACCATGGTACTGACCCTTGGTATTCTTTACTCTTGAATTTTCTTGATTTTCCAACCCATATGCACTTTTCCTCTTATGAAAGTGTGTGCATATGTATATGCTATTTTTCTTCTATGAACCTGCATGTATACGCCGCTTTGCCAAGTTGAACCTATGTATACAATTCAAACTATTTGAAAACATCCTTTTCCTTCAACTTCTTGAATCTGATCAATAGACCTTTGTTCCAACTTCGTATTCTTCTGTACCAATGCCCTGTTACCTCTGAATTGACCTGTTACACTGTGAGTTTCTTTTTATCAAATCTGAGCTGACCTATGGGTGATTTTCCATCAAGGACAACACTTGTATCATAATGCCAACAATCTCCCCCTTTGAACTTGATGGCAACCCTATTGGTGTTGATTACTACAAGCTATAGAAACTGTTAGAGATATCAAGAAACACCAAAATACTCTCCCCCTTTGAAATCAAAGGAAAAGGGCAGACCAAGATATTCTCCCCTTTTGAGATACACTATGATGTCCATTCTCCCCCTAAGTACATGCAGAGTCTGAAAATATAATTTTCAAAAGAATAACATGACTCTATAACTCAACAAGTGTCTATGACCTCCATAAGACCATTGGCTCATACATACATCAATCACCCAACCAAGAGGGAATACACCAAATTTGACTTATCCACCCAACCAAGTCGGGATATGCCAATTGTTTATACATGACTGAAATATAGCAATTATTACATCATCCTTCCCATGCAAAGTGGGGATACAAATTACATCATATGTCCAATAGAACTCATTCAAAAATAGTCTATGACAGAGGGAGACATATTACACTCTAGATCTCTACATGACCAATGCAACAATTGATATGAATATCTGAAACCATAGCTGTAATATGAAATCATAATGCCAACAATGAAAAATGTTTGGTAAGGTTAATGCTCCCCCTGAACCTGTGCTACCTGTGCATTTTCAACAAATCATTGATCAAGGCATCTTCATCAGTCAGATAAAAATAATTGAACAAAGCATATCAGTAGACTGTAATCATCAATATCATATTGAGCATCCATATCGGAATCTGATCCACTGTTTTTCTATCAGAAAAACATATATGCTCCTACATCCATAGAAACTCGTGTATATACACGACTATCCTTCAAGAAATCAGCGTATAGGAACATTCCTCTGAAAAAACATGGTTTAACAATAGAATGATGTAGAAACTACTCCCATCTTTTGTTTGAGATATTCAAATGTTTTTCTGGGAAGCGGATTGGTGAATATATCAACAACCTGTTCTTTGGAGGGAACATACTCCAATTTAACCTTTTGTTCAAGCACTTGTTCTCATAGAAAATGGTACTTAATTGGTATGTGCTTGGTCTTGGAGTGCATGACTAGATTTTTTTAAATGCTAATGGCACTTGTATTATCACATGGAATGGAGATGGGTGGAGTACATGTGATTTGAGTATCTTGCAATGTTTGCATCATCTAAAGTAGTTGTGTGAAGCAAGATGCAACAACCACATTTTCTGCTTCAGCTGTAGATAAGGCAATCAAACTTTGTTTCTTGCTAAACCAAGACACTAACCATGATCCCATGTAGAATGCACCTCCACTAGTGCTTTTTCAATCATCAACATTTCCTGCCCAATCTGCATCTGTATATGCATGAAGAGTAAGATACGTATCTTTAGGATACCATAGATCGAAGTCTTGAGTTCCTTGAAGATATTTGAATATTCTTTTTACAGCCTAAAGATGTGATTCCTTTGGATTTGCTTGAAACCTTCCAACAATTCCTACTGCATGCATGATATCATGTATGGTACATGTTAGATAAAGCAGACTTCCAATCATAGATCTATGCGCTGGTTGGTTCACTGCAGGTGATTGATTGTTAGAACTGAGATTGCATCCTGTTACCATTGGAGTACATATTAGTTCATACTTCTTTAGAATCTACTTGAGCTATTTAGTTTGTGAAAGAAAAATACCATATTTTGTTTGTTGAACTTGCAGACCAAGAAAATATTTCAGTTCACCAAGTAAGGACATTTCAAATTCTTGCTGCATAACTGAAGCAAAGTTCTAATTCATAGATTCTTCATTGCTACCAAAGATGATATCGTCAACATAAGCAACAATAATTAGTAGTTTATCATTCTAGATCTTGGTGTATAAGTTGTTTTCTGCAGATCCTTTTGTGAATCTTGTTGTTCTATATATTTTTCAAGGCGATAATACCAAGTCCTTGGAGCTTGTTTCAGTCTATAAAGAGCCTTTTTGAGCTTGCATACAAGTTTTGCATCATTTCCTAGAATGTATCCTTCTAGTTGCTCAATGTAAACTTCTTCTTCTAAATATCCATTAAGAAAAGTTGATTTACATCCATTTTATATATTTTGAATTTTTGAAAACTAGAAAGAGAAAGAAACATTCTTATGGCTTCAAGTCTAGGAACATGTGAAAATTTTTCTTCAAAGTCTATACATTCTTGTTTATCATACCCTTTACAAACAAGTCTTGCTTTGTTTCTAATAACCTCTCCATTTTCATTTAACTTGTTCTTAAATGTCCATTTTTTTCCTATAACATTTTTATCATGGGGTCTACGAACTAATTCCCAAGTATTGTTCTTTTCAATTTGGTTAAGTTCTTAATCCATGGCCTTAACCCAACATTTGTCTTTTCTAGCTTCATTTACATTATGTGGTTCTATGGAAGATAGTAATGCTAAATAACTTGAGGTTCCTGTAAGTGTTCTTCTTGTTTGTACTCCAGATTGTTTTTCTTCTAGAATTTGAGATTCTGGATGATTCTCTTGAACATACCTAGATTGGTTTCTTCCTCTATATAATTTTAATTTGATATGGAAAATCATTCACTGTCTTCCTCATGGTCATATTCCTCTGTTGATTTCATTTGTTCCAGATTTATGCATGCTTCATCAATTACTACATAAATGCATTCAACAATTTTCTGAAGTCTTTTATTATAACATTTGTATCCTTTACTTCTGGATGAATAACCAAGAATAGTTCCTTCCTCTACTCTGGGTTCAAACTTACCAAGTTTTTCATCAGTCGTTTTGACGAAACATTTTCTTCAAAAAACTTTGAAGTGTTTTAGAGTAGGACGCTACCATACCAAAATTCATATGGAGTTTAATCGCTATTTACCTGAACATTAGCTTTGTTGAGAATAGTCATGGCAGCAAATGCAGCTTCACCCCCGAAGGTGGTAAGAGTTCCAAATTCATTAAGAATAGCTCGAGCCATTTGTTGAACTATTCTGTTCATTCTTTCTACTACGCCATTTTGTTGAGGAGTTCAGGCAATAAAGAACTACCTTTTTATTCCATGTTGTTCACAAAAATCAAAGAATTCATATGATATGAATTCTCCCCCTTGATTAGATCTAATACATTTGATTTTTTGATATGATTCATTTTCAAATAAAGCTTTGAAGGCTTTAAACTTTTCAAATGCTTCATATTTATGCTTTAGTAGACCTATCTAGCACATTCTGGAAAAATAATCAATGAATAAAATAAAGTATTCTTCTCCACGATGTGACTTTTTCCTTGTTGATCCACACAAATCAGTATGGATGAGTTCAAGAGGCTTACTAGCCGATCCTTCTTTTTCATTGGAATGAACTCTAGTTTTCTTACTGACTTGACATGGTTTGCAAATGGTATTTTCTGGGATATTGATATCTGGAAGATCATGAACTTCCTTGAGTCTGCATTCTTTTCTTACTTGAGAAAAACTTAGATGCCCCAATCTCCTGTGCCATAACTAGTTTCCATTTATTTTGCTTAGATAGCATTGTTTTTGTCCTCCTTTCAGTATGTATAGAATGTTTGGAGTTCTTTTACATTTGATTACGGTATTTCTTGTATCAAGCTCATGAACCACACATCTGTTTGTTCAAAACACAACTTCATTTCCTTGATCACACATTTAACTAACACTGAAAAAGTTATGTTTTAAAACATCAACATACATGGCATTTCCAGCTTTAACATTTTCTTTCAAATAAATAGAACCTTTACCTTTAATGATAGCTAGTGTGTCATTTTCAAAGGAGAAATTCTTTTCCTTTTCTAAAGCATTATATGAATGAAGTTTCTCTCTATCACTTGTCATGTGTTTGGAGCATCCGTTGTCAATGTACCACTTATTCTCTTGTCCTTTTGAAAAAAAAGTTATGCCACATCTTTCTGATTAAAATTCCTTCTTTCTCCATATCTTGGAATTTGATGAGGTTTACTTCTTTTGAAGAGTTGGCCGAAATTTTCTCCTGCATTCAAATTCTTCATGACCAAAATTTTTACAAAACGAACATTCAATTTCATATTCAAGAGGAGAAAAGTTATTATAGGAATTTTTCTTGATTTCTGTTACGCTCTTTTGATTTTGTGCTTCTCTAGTCATAATGGTTTTGTAAGCAGCACATTGGTATCTTTATGCCCAAAGTTATGGCATGAAAAACATTGTCCATTAAAGAAGTTTTTGCGATCATAGAATCTTTTGGCATTGTTTACTTGTTGATTGATGCTTTTGTTGATGTTCATCCTTGGAGTAAATTGAGCATGATTTACTTGATGAGTACTTTTAGGCTTTTGTTGACGATTGACATATGGTTCACTGGTCTTTGCTGCATCAGGATAGCTTCTGGTGGATGCTAACGACTTTTGTGATTGGGATGATTCTTCAATATATCCAAGAACTATCTTTATAAGAGGAGAATGTTGAACTTTGATGATTTCATTTAATGTTTTTGATCATTTAGAAAATCTAAGATTAAGAGATTTTGTCTTCTCAAGTTCTTTTCTTCGACTCACAACTTCACATTCTAGTTTGTCATTGTCCTTTTCTCTTTCAATGAGTTGATGTGTCAACGTGTCTATGACATATTCTTTTCTTATAAATAGACTTTGAGTTTTGTGATTTCTTCAAGAATGTCTTCCTCTTCTAAGGCATCCAAAAAATCATCATTGTCATAACCCATGAGTAGTTTATAATCTTGTTCAATTTCATATTCATCACTATTAGATAATCCATCACCATCTTCATAGGTATAATAACTTCTTCTATTAAAAACCTGTTTTCTATTTCCTTTTGTGTATTTCTTTCCTTTTTCATATTTACCTTTATGAGGAGATTTGGCGACATAACGGCTGACTCTACCACAAGAAAAGAATTTGAATGGTAGCTTACCTATGAATCTTCTGGAACCCCTTTGAAGCTTCATGACAAAGTTTGCCTTATCTTCTTCTTCTGAATTATATCTTGATTCATTGTTCTCTTCCTTTTCTTTTCCCTTAGTTGAAGCTTTGAAATCGGCTTCTCTCATATCTGATGGACCTCCTTTCCTCATTTCAAAGGCAGTTAGAATTCCATGAAGTTGAACCACATTGATAGATTTAAGATCCTTCTTTTCTTCTATGGTAGATACTTTTGACTCAAATTTAGAAGACAAAGATCTTAAAATTTTCTCTACTAAAGTAGACTCCTTTATTTCTTCACCCAGATTCTTCATACAATTAACAATCTCATCTACATGTAAAATGTAACTAGAAATACTTTCATCACTATGCATCTTAAGAGTTTCATACTGAATTCTGAGAGTTTGGAGCTTAGAATGTTTTACTTGGGAGTCTCTTCCGTAGCTCTGAATTATTTTGTCCCATATCTCTTTGGCGGTCTTGAGTTGCATGACTTTGAAGAATTTTGATTCTAACATACTTCCCAATAAAGTATTGACTGCTTTGGCATTGGTTTCGTATAACTTCTTACTTGCTGAATCTGTAGGTATTGCTGCTAGAAATTGATATCCTCCTTCCACAATTTCCCAAACATAAGCTCCAAGTGAATGAAGATAGGATTTGGTTCTTATTTTCCAATATACAAAGTTATTCCCATTGAATATTGGTGGTCTGATAGATCCCATGCCTTCGTGATTGCTCATCTTGAAAGATCTCCCTTCAAGTGATAAAGCTTCTTCTGAAGGACCTGCTTTGATACCAATTGTTGGAAATAATATTGAGGGGTGGGGTGGGGGGGGGGGGTGAATTAGTGTTTGTAATACAATAAGTTTTCAATTCAAAATCAGATTTATATACACTACCTCAGTGTAGTGAACTTGCATGTGTACACAACTGTGATAAGGAAACCAACGTATACCCAGAGAACTTGTGATCTAGTCAATTTATCATGTGTTGATCTTTAATGAGTGCATCTGTATCTTATTATACAGTAACTATGTGTAGCAATAACATAATAAACCATCAGACATAAACAAAACACATGAACACCAAGATTTAAGGTGGAAACCCAATGCAGGAGAAAAACCACCTATTACTGTCATCTATGTCTTCTTTTAATATAAAGAAAATTTATTTACAATATTGTACTGGTGCAGACACATACCAATATGCAGGCACCCACCTGCAGAAGGCTACAACCTTGTCTCATTTTCCATCTTCTACTGGAAGGGAGCTACAACCCCCTAGCTCTTGTACTAGCTGATATGTTTACTAGTACGTAGGCACCGACCTACAGAAGGCTACAACCTTCTCTCTTCCTCCAGGGACCATGTTTCATTAATTTTCAGATCGGATGCTCTTGGTACACAAGAATACAATATCAAGGCCTCGTTTCATCAAATTTTTACACTAGACCCATCAGAAACTTAGAAACTCAAACTGCATCAACCAACAATCAGTTAATCTGAATAGTTAGATCACTATCACCAAACCACTATGCTGAACCCAGAAACATGCATCATCATTCAGAACCAGCTGCAACCTCAAGAATCATACATTATAATGTATACACTACTTTAATGAACCTAACCTGTGTGTATATGCTACTTCTTGCAACAAGACTTGAGTATACCTCCAAAACCGCTGCTACATAAAAATTTCTGAATCAAATCTATACCAACCAGTAATATTCTGAAAATCTACTGTCAATTATGGAGATCTAGAGAGTCAGTAGTAAAGATATTAACCCTTCTCACTTAAGCAATCAATCAATTAGACACAAACTCTTTATGCATTCAATTTTACTTTTAGATCTAAGAATACTTCATTGACAGACAACAGTAAAACAACAACACTAATCAGATAAATCAATCATTTTTGAACATCAAGATTTTATTTTTCATACATTACTTGTAAGAGTTGAACCTGCATGTATACACCCCTTTACCAAGGAAAACCAACATATAGATTTGCAAATATTATCTTCCAACTTTGTTTCTATTCCAAACTTCATACATACCCAAACCATGACATTTAAAGAATAAAACATGCGTAAGAAATCAGATCTAGCCCAACCAATATCAAATCATTCAATGATAAGTCATTTCAGGTCTCATAATCCTAATCCAACATTGAATTCAAGGTGCACAAAATATTTCATATCATGTCACAATCATATCCCCTACAACATAAAATATACTTCAAATATAAGTATTCCTGAGAAACTCTTTCACTTGCACACCGACCCTTTCATCTTTTCCTCCTTATATATTTTTGGCCTTCCTTAATACCTCAAACCAAAAAAAAACTTAGAGCCTGTGGTATTCTTGGATGTGACCAAATAGTTGTTACTCCGCTCAAAAGTATTGGCTAATACCATGGTATTGACCCTTGGTATTCTTTACTCTTGAATTTTCTTGATTTTCCAACCCATACACGCTTTTCCTCTTGTGAAAGTGTGTGCATACGTATACGCTCTTTTTGTTCTGTGAACTTATGTGTATACGCCTCTTTGTCAAGATGAACCTGCGTATACAACTTAAACTATCTAAAAGCATAATTTTCCTTCAACTTCTTGAAGTTGATCAGTAGACCTTTGTTCCAACTTCCTTTTCTTCTGTACTAATGCCCTGTTACCTCTTAATTGAACTGTTACACTGTGAGTTGCTTTTTATCAAATCTAAGCTGACCCATGAGTGAGTTTCCATCAAGGACAAACAATTGTATCATAATGCCAACACCTAAGTACAACATGTAGTTGTGAATCAACTTTGCATGAACATTGAGGGTAATTTAGAAAGTTGGGTTAACATCATCTTATTCTTCTACATGTGGTACCAACTCTAGATTAGTGTGATCTTCCCGAATGTTCAAAGTGTCATTATGATAAAATATTCCCGCGAGGCTTGAGATATTTCGAAAGTTCGGTTGATACATTGGGTTCTGAGCCAATTCTAATAATGGTACTAGGACCATTATCTTGCTCAATTCATATTTGAGGTTAAAAAGTGGGTGCATGCTTCTTTTGACCTCCTTAACTAGTTGAATTAGTGATTATTAGGGAGTGAGGTCATGTGGTTTGTTAGATTCCTGAGTCGAGTTTGGAATTAGATCATGAATGTTCTTCTCCTTTCTATGTGAATTCCCTTATGCTTTCCTCAAATCTTCTAGAGGTGGTTAACTCATATTTGGAACTAGTTTTGACTCAGGTAATGGTGTGGATGTTTTAGCCTCACAACCTACCCCAGGTGGTCATCCTGGTTTGGGATGAAGGTCATATTTTCTCCTAATATCTATTATTACCATGTCAGTGATTATTTGATATTGGGAAGGCGGGGTTTCATAATACTCATATGGATCATAAGCCTCTTGCAGTGTTAGAGAATTAATGCATAGTCCGTTTCTATGCTATGAAATGTAGGATTCTAGTCTCCTACCTAGTTTATTTCTTCATCTTGGATGAATTAATTAGAGAAATCACCTATTTTAATGTTCATATCCCTTCTCATGGGAGGTTATATCAGTTTCTCTTCAGGCCTTCTCTCTCTATTCCTCTGTTGAGGGTTGAATGGCCTATGAATGAGAGTAGGATTTCGGGGCGGTTGGATTTGGTTCTTACTTGGTCCCTTAAAGTCAAGCTTGGAAATATTCTTGGATAAATTCCTAATCAACCTGTTTGTCTCTTCAATATTTTCTTCAAATGGATATTTGTTGTAGGTATGATGATTAGGTTCATCTTTTATTTCTTCTTGCCTTTATCTCTATTACCCCACTTTTCTTTCTCGACACCATAGTTCTCCTCTCCTAACTTAGCTATTCGTAGTCTTCCTACAACAACTAGATTTCTCTCATCTTAGCCATGTTAGATTGCATGTCTTCTAGAATTATAGTCCTTTTTTTCAACATGATATAAATATCAAGTTTTAAAGAATCAACATAACTCACCATAGAACCAATAAAGTGGGTTTAATATTGTTTGGTATTTTGATATAAATCTTGTTAATTAATTTGGCAAATTCCTTTGAATTCTTTGAAGGTTTCTTCTTAACTATAGAGAACTTGGTGATGTAGTATTGAAATTCCTTCTTTTAACCCCACTTGGTATGGAATGTTCTCTCTAAATCATCCCACGAGTGAAATGAGTTAGTAGGAAGAGTAAGAAACCATTTTTATATATCCTCTTCAAGGATTTGTATGAACAACCTCATGAAACGTCCCCATCCTCTACCATAAAGTTATTAGTGAATTCTTGGAAGGAACTGAGATGTTCTTCAACAATCACTCTATTCTCACCATTGAATATGAGTAATAGTTAGAGATAATTCTCGAGCATGTTGTGTAACACTCGAGTTAGGGCCAAGGGTGCATACCTCGTTGTTACCTAGGGTAGTGGTTGATTAGGATTATTTTTATGGTTTCGAGGTTGTCCCTATCGATCCATTATGTCTTGTGATATTATATTTATAGTAGAAGATTTCTCTTTAAAATCTTTGTTTCATTGTTTGCAAGTATAGACAAAACACTCATGATTAAATAATGGAAGCATAAGATTTTGATCCAAGTTACTCTAGGTATGCCTCCATAGAGAATCCAGAATGTGAATTTGAAAGTTATGGATTATGTGTTGAAATGTTTAAAATGTCTGATATTGAATAAGTACAATGAGCTAACTAAGTTCTCAAACTATCGTCATTTTAAAATGGTGGTGAGTGGATGACAGTAATGGGTTTATGAAAACTGAAAATTATGAATAGTGAAGTCACCAGGTGGAATGAACATTGAATAAATATAGATATTTTTCACCACCAAAATATGATAAAATGTCATTTCTCCAAGGGAATAAATTTAGATTTTTCCCAGGAAACAGTTCCATGAGATATTGGGGCCCCAAAGTCACACTATGTTGTGCTATAGTGGAGAGCCTAGGAACATCTAAGTTCAATCTAATTTGTTGTTATCGACTTCGATTTTATACTGATATTTTGTGTATGAAATCATCCATTTTAGTTAATTCTTTCTAACGATACGACTATATTCTTTAGGTTTGAATATTCATGTGTGTTCGTGATTTGTTTTAAGATTCAACAAGAAAAATAAAACTAATGAATAAACTACAACAAATTTAAAAAGTTATTTTTTTTAATGGAAATCTATTAAATGGTTGTGCAAATTATACCTTAAATTATGTTTGTATTTTGTGTATTTATTCCATATTTAGGTCTCATGTACTCTACTTTATCCATAAAATGTTCAAAAGAAAATAAAGAAACATGAATAACCATTTTCAACCATTTAATTCAAATTCTTTATTTATGCTAATATATCTTTGTTCGTATAGTAATGTAGTGGAATTTTCTCATAATCTAATCGATATTTGTTGCAAATTTCTAAAATCTAAGTGTCTCACACATTCTAATATTTACCATGAGTTTTATTAAAGAAAGTACAAATTACAATGAGAAAATTCCCTTCAAAAGAAATTTCAATTATTGTTTTAATGCTTAAATTTCTTTTGAGAATATGGGTAAAGGAAAATTTTAGCCATTCAAAATAACTTTTTTGGATAGGATTTCCACTTGTTTTCAGTTAGAGAATTCATCAGTTTTATGTTTGAACTAAAGAAATAAAAAGGGCTTGAAGAAGATGGAAAACGAAGAAAAAATCTTAACATACTCAAATGAGGAATTAAGAACTGATTTGAACATGTCAAAATCAGATGGGTAGTTGAGTAATTAAGAATTCTGCCCCAACGCAACATATTATTTTCAATTCTAGAATTTCATTTAAAACCCTGTGAAACTCATTAAAATAGCCAAGATACTCTTAAAAAATCTTGATAAATTTTGGAGAAATTGAAGCAAGCAACCATACCAATTCATAATTTACTTTAATTAACAATCCCATTTCAGCTTCATAAAAAAAATAAAAAAATTACAAGATAATTTTCCATGAAAAATGCTTGAATTCATATTAATATGATGCAAAATTCAAAGTATGAATATGGGTTATTACAATTACATGAGAAATAAGAACTGACAGCCCAAACCTCACTTCAAAATTTCTCCTTAGACAACTTCAAAAGTCCCAACAAATTATGAAAAAAAAATTGCCAGAGTTTCCCCTGCACCAAAAAATTTCTCCCTCTAATTACATCAAAAAAATTCCCTACAAAACCTGCACACACTACTCTTCTCTCACACATACTTTCCTTACTCACTCAACAATCACTTTACCTACTCAAAAGAACCAACCAATATCCTCATGATCTCCTCCTATTTGTAATCTTCTGTAGCGGTTAAATCAATAATTACAATTCTATAATGGAGTTGTGTTCATATGCTAGAAGTGATCCAAATCATTTCCCCTTGACTTAATATAGCCAATAACTTCACTTAACAAAATATATTATTCCTTTCAACCACCTTCTAGAAGTTAGCCAACCTTCCTTGACATTTTTCACAAAAGTCACGAACAAGTCTCACTCGAAAACACTCAATTCACTCAAGATGCACGAGGAATCTAGAGTTAAATCAATGAAGAGTCTTGATCCCATGCATAGAACTATCAAATCTTGGATGGAAGACTCCCAACCACACTCACAAGCCTTTCTCCTAAAAACCAATGGCCTCCAATCACATGCATAGGCCTACATCCATGCAACTATGAAAAATCAAACTATTTTTTCTCATAACCCACCCAACCTTCTTCCATTGCTTGATAATCATAAGTGGGACCTGTAGAATCAACTGTAGCCTTTGCAACACTCTAGAAAACCAATTCCACATCACCAACATCATCACAAGTCAAAATAGGTTGAGTTGAATTCCATTAAATAACTGCACTAAGACTTGAGCCATCAAGGGACTCCACAACTTCTACAAAAGTAACACAACTTTCATAGAAGCCTTAAAACTGGTCACACTGTCCAAAAACCATCCACACACTCATTTTTCATAAGACATCCCAAAAAACATGACTTGATAGTATCCAACCATAGTCAACTAGTTGTAGCTTTTACACAACCTACTAAAGTATCCACACACAAGTCAAGTACAATCTCACTAGAACTTACAACAAATCATGAAGCCAAGCACCTATACCAATCAATCACATGCATTAACAAACCTCTTCAACACATGCTACTTGAAACTCATGCTACTTGGTTGACATCAACGCCAACCAATCAACACATAAATGCTATAAGGTTGACATCAATGCTGAATAATCAACTGATCCATAATGCCAACATGGCTGGCTCTTGAAACCCACTTTTATCTATCAATATTTTCCTTGACCACCTCTTCCATAAGCATATGGTTAAGGAAATTTATGATCAATCCTACCTTGAAGAGAAAATCTCCAATAATGTTCTTGATTGCATTCATTTCCTTGTGGGCTATTCTAACAACTCTTATCCTCTCTTGGACCAACTCTAGGTGACCCAATCTTTCTCCATTGCTTTCATGATCTTATCCAAGATAACTCTTTTAGTAGTCTTGAAAGTAAATTTTTCTTGGATTATCTCTCCTCAAGTCCTCTACTTCAACATCAAATTTCTACCCATTTTCCTATGTCTAGTACATTTATATCTTGGTGCTCTCAAGCTCTTCTTCCTTCACTTCTAGTTCACGCTCTTGACATGAGAGTAGAGCATGTATATTATTTTCATCTTCTGACACTATGGGAGCTTCTACCTACTTGATTAGGACATCTGGGGTCTATTGAGACTACAAAGTCTCAATTGTCTTATCTTTCATTTCTTAGATCTGTGCCTCTAGTAGCACAATTCGGTCGTTGTAGACTTTGTTCTTTGTGAGCGCCTAATGTATCTTAACCTTCATATCTTGGCTCTCATTTTCCATTTTTTCCAACCCAACTAGCTACATAGGCTGTGCATATGGAATCTTAAGTTGTTTCTTCATTGAGGTTATCTCTCGGTCTTTCTCCTCCAATATATCCTTATATTGTTTAAACTCCCTAGAAAATGTGGCTATATGTGTGATTTTGTCCTCGAGGGTTTTAATATTTATCTTCCTAGTCCTGCAAACAATCTTCTCATATTTCAATTGATTATTGGCCTTTTTATAATGATCTTGTAGCTTTATGGTTGTAGAAATTGTTCAATTCATTTGTTTATGCACCATGTGGGTCACTTGCGTGTTCAAATCCATAAGATCAGTATAAGGGATATTATCTGCATGCAAGGAAAATTGATGCACTTGGTAGTCTGACATGAAACTCATTATCTCCACTTTGGATTAAAACATTTCCAACATGAAAATTCCTTTATCATAACCAAATGCACTCTTAAGTTGCATTGGAGGAACTCGTAGATTATCCACTATTCTAGTGTCTCTCTTCCTATGCTTGGTTCTTGCTTGGCTATCTCCTATAATTGTTGTACTACTGACACATATCCATGCTTGGACACCTCTCCTGACTTCGTTTCCACTGATCTTAACATGGAATAGGTCAAGGTATCCATGGTAAATCCCTGTTTTGATAGAGTTTTCAACTGACTATTGTATAGTACCAGAGCGTGTGACTTTATGTCATCATCATCCCTTATTGATTTATTTATCTTGGATTTTTTGAAGCTAGGCTCCTCTCCTTCATCAACCTTAATAGGTTGTGAAGTGCCTCATTTCTTTCCAAATAGGTGAGAAAAATATGAGTAAGCTAGATGCATGATAGGCCTAACTTCTTTCCAAGTAGATTTGTTAGCAAAATCGTCTATTATGGGATTCTAATAATGTTTGTAGTTTTCTTGATCCTTATATTTTATCAATTCATAAGTAATATTATGTGGATCATACTTCTAGGCTCCAACTTGTGGGAAATCGAATCCTTCCAATATTTTTCCACGAGTTCCAATGCATTCCTTGAATTAACACATAATAGTCCCTCCTTGTAAGGAAAGTGGAAAGTGACTATTGATTTCCTTGAAGTAAAGTGCACATTGTTACTGGAAAATCTTTTCTTGATGTACTCTAGGACTTGAGAATGTTGGAAGCTAATACAATTGAGATTCAAGCCCATAAATTTTGATGACTGTGTAGTCCTTGAAAAGGTACCAATCACCGAATCTAGTATATGGGGTAAACTGCAACTTTTCCCTAAGGAAAGGATGGAATATAGGCATTGGCTAAATGTTCAAAAGAGTATACAAAACTGGCATGAAAGATGAAATATAATAGAAGAACCCTTGGTTTTTCTCTAGCTTTTGGATTTCTAGTGATCCAGGTGGATATTGATGGCCACTTGCCAATTCCACTTGGAACCCCACCATTGCTTCTCTCAGCTTTCTCAGTTTCCTTAATTGTAACACAAATTACTATTTTTAGCAGTTTTTTGGGTCCTAAACTTCCGGAGACGTTTTGAGGCCCTAAATGAAGTTTTTTGGGAAACTGGGAACAACATGGGTACATAGACCGATTCTGCTCTTCCCAAAGTTTTAGTTCTCGGATAGATCTCTCTAATGAGATATTGTGCACGTCAAACGAAGATCATATGCCAAAGTTACGACCCCGAGAAGTTGATGTACCAATTTACCCAAACGGGGCCTAAAGTTTGGCGTTTCATCTTCTAGGGTTTGGTTTTTGGATGTTTAAGGTTTTCCATTGTTTCTCAATAATAAATAATCCTTTGAGCCTCATTGTAACATAGTTCAGAGGCATGTAGCCAACACATCTCTTCTCGGAGATAAGCTACCATCTCCCTAGTTGATTTATTTCCATTTCTGTTTGTAAGCATATTTTAGTATTTTACAGTAATGAAATGAACCATTATTTCTACTGCATCTCTATATTTATGTTATCCTGTAATTTATTACATTCCTGTTTAAATCCAGATCAATGTTATCAGCGCGGTCTGCTTTATCTTTGTTTTTCTTTGCATGTCCCCAACAAGGTCAGGATATAAGGAGTTAGGGCTTGAACTGGTCGAACCTTTGCAAGACCAACCCCACAAATCCCGATGGCCTCCCATGGCAGATGAGAAAAAAGATGAGAGGGTAGGAGATCCTATCAAAATCTTTCTCGAAGAAGCTCTCAAGTGACAAAGGAACGTGATGATGGACAACTTTGCCCAGATCCTTCAACGACTACCCAAAGGCGATGCATCGGCTTCTAGCAGCTCCTCTAGAAATTCCACGCCCTTTAAGGTACAATTTAATTTGGAAATCCCCATCTTTGAGGGTCGAATAGATGCAGATGTCGTAGATAAATGGTTAAATC
This sequence comes from Pinus taeda, assembly GCA_000404065.3. Taxonomy (NCBI): domain Eukaryota; kingdom Viridiplantae; phylum Streptophyta; class Pinopsida; order Pinales; family Pinaceae; genus Pinus; species Pinus taeda. The sequence continues at coordinate 72,982 of APFE030765041.1, forward strand.
TTCCAGAGGGTTGTTTTTCTATTCATTATTTTTCTAGTCGGGAAAAGATTATTTTCTCTCTTCTCAAAGCAGCCCCCCACGTCAAGGACTGGTGGGAAACCTACTGCGAGTTGAAGGATGAAAGTATAGGCTCACTATTTTCAGCCACACCCACTTGGGATTCATTTCGGGATGCCATCAAGGAGCAGTACTACCCTGTTGGAAGATATGAGGATCAATACATAAAGTGGACTATGCTGCGGCAAGGAAGGGACCAAGATGTGCCAGAGTTTACCAATATTTTCCATACCCTTTGCACAAAGTTGGGTATCAGAGATTCATATCAACATTTGGTACGCAAATACCATAGCTACCTGCACAAGTACATCCAGGAAGAAATAGAATCCTTGAACATCCTTGCTCGACACGACATACTGATATGCCGTCAAGGTCGAGCAAAAGTTTAAACAGAAGAAGTGAGACTTTGGATCTACAAATTCAGAGTAAGGGAAAGGTGCCCTTAAACCATAGAACAAAGGACAAAGCTAAGGCGAGATGGCCCAAGACAAACTGCCAAAGCTGCAAGCAAGGAATAGTGTTGTGAAGCCAAAAAAGGACACGAGAAAGTGGTGTGAATTCCATAAGAGCTCCACTCACAACACAAGTGAGTGTTGGCCCAAGCAGTCACTGGTGGCTGAACTAAAGGTTTCATAATCAGATGCATGTTCTAACTTTCAGTCAGAACCTGACAAGGGGAATGACAAAGACAAGCAAATTATCGATGCGGAGATGAACGCCACTGTTGCCACCATGAAGATACAGAAGGAGGAACCCGAAGATTCATAGGACGAGGAGCATCTCTTCCACTCCCAAATGTGGGTAAAGGGCTTCCCGCTATAGTTCATTGTCGACATTGGGAGCCAAAAGAACCTTATTTCGGTAGAGGTTATGAAGTGGTTGGGCTTACCGATCACATCACATCCACAACCGTACACCATCGGGTGGCTTCACCAAGGATAGGATCTTCGCCTGAGCCAATAGTGTCGTGTTCAATATAACATCAAGCCCTTCACGGATGAAGTATCGCGTGAGATTACTCCCCTTAAAGTTTGTGATGTATTATTAGGACAACCATACTTGTGGAAGCGACATGCTGTGTATGAATCAAGGCCCTGTGCTATTCTTGTTACATTGGGAAATAAGTTGTACAGGATACCAGAGGTAGCACCGCCTACCACCATCTCTTTGGTTACTGCAAAACAATGCAGTAAGCTCATTTCCAAAACTAGGAAATTTGTTTTCCTGATGATACGCCCTCAAGGAAAGAAGAATACGGTGGCCATGACCTCCAGACAGGGCCCCTCCACATGACAGCTACAGATGGACAAGGTCGTGGAAGAGTACGAGGACATCTTCACCTTGCTCGCAGGGGTTCCTCTGCACTTTCAAGTCAAGCACTCCTTTGATCTGACCCTAGGTGCGCCATTTTCCAATGGACCAATCTATCGGAGCTCCATTCTGGAGAACGATGAAATCAAGAGGCAAATTCAGGAGCTGTTGCAGAAAGGTCACATCTGTCCAAGTTCATTGCCCTGTGGGAGCCCAATCATGTTGGTACAGAAGAAGGATGGGACTTTGAAACTCTGTGTTGACTATCAGGCACTAAAAAAGATCACTGTCTGTAATAGGTACCTGATCCCATGGATTGATGACCTCCTGGACCAACTAAAGGGGGAAAATATTTCAGCATGATCAATTTGAAGTTAGGATATCACCACGTACCAATCGAACCCTCTAATGTGTGGAAGATGGCATTCAAAGCCAAGGAGGGCCTTTTTGAATGGTTGGTTATTCCTTTCAGATTGATGAATGCTCCTACAACCTTCATGAGGCTAATGGATGACATCTTGCGGCCATTCAACAACTCATTTGCAGTGGTATACTTGGGTGACATCCTGATCTTCAGCTAGAGTTGGGAAGAGCACCTCCACCACATCCGACAGGTTCTCCAAACACTGTGTCTACACAAGCTATGTGCTAATTTGGAGAAATGCACTTTTGGCATGATCCAAGTTCAGTATCTGGGATACATTATTGATGAACATGGGGTGCATGTGGATCCAGCCAAGATCCAAGTCATTCGGGATTGGCCATCTCCAACCACTTTGACAAAGCTCAGCAACTTTCTAGGTCTTGCAAACTTCTACCAGAGGTTCGTGTTGGGGTTTTCTCATATCACTTGGCCCTTGAGTCAAGTCACCAAGGGAGAAGCGAAAGAAAAATTATTTTGGTTTGAATCCAACAGAAGGCATTCACAGAGTTGAAAGATTGCCTCTGCACAGCACCAGTGCTCACATTACCAGATTTGTAACAACCATTTGAGGTTGAGATAGATGCCTCTGACTATGCTATTGGGGTAGTCCTTACTCAACACGGGCATCCAGTGGCATGTCACAGTGAGACACTTTCAGACATAGTCTGAAAGTATCCCACTTATGACAAAGAGATGTATTCCATTGTGCAGGCTTGCCGACAATGGAAGCAATACATTTTGGGGAAGGAAATGTTCATCCACACAAACCACCAATCCCTGTGGTTCATACAAACCCAAGGGAAATTGCAGAATGATCACCATCAAAAGTGGTCTACATACCTACAACAGTTCCATTTAAATATCAAGTATAAGAAGGGCAACACCAATAATGATGCAGATTGCCTTAGTTGACCACTGATCATGGCATTAACCACCGTGCTCAACTCTTATGGGAACGAGACTTCTAATTTGCCACTTCTCTACAAAAGCAACCCAAAATTTGGCCACACATACCAGACACTCTTGGAGGGTCAGCATGTTCCAAATTTTCACCTCCAGGATGCCCTGTTATGCCACCTGGGTCACCTCTGTGTTCCTTCAAGTGAGCTTGCCAAGATGATTTGGGAAGCACACTACAGTCGGGCTGCTGGGCATTTTGGGGTCGAGAAAATGGTGGCAGTACTACAAAAATATTTCTATTGGCCGAATCTTCGGCAGGATGTTGGGAAATACATCAGATCATGCATTGCATGTGCCATTGCTAAGCCAACCATCAAGAAGCAAGGCCTTTATACCCCGTTGCCTACCCCTAGTCGACCTTGGGAACCCATCTCCATGGATTACATGTCAGGCCTTCCTTCCACTAAGAATGGAAACGACTTTGTTTTTGTGGTCGTCGACATGTCCTCGAAGATGGCCATTATGGCGGCCTGCAAGAATAATATCACAGTAGAAGCCACTGCTAAACTCTTCTTTGAATGAGTGTGGGTGCACTTTGGGATCCCATAATCTATCATCTCATATCAGGATAGTCGGTTCCTCAGTACATTTTAGTCCAGTATCTGGTCGATGCTGGACACCAAACTCACTAAGTCCACAGCCTTCCATCCTCAAACTGATGGCCAGACAGAGGTTGTCAACAAGATGATTGTACACATTCTGCGCATGTACAACTCAAAGCTTCCATGCACATGGGACGGGAGCCTCCCCTACATTCATCACAACTACAACCGATCTCTTCACAGATCGAATAGCCATAGCCCTTTCCAGGTGGGCTTGGGAATCCATCCATTATGTCCCATTGATGTGGCCATGCCATTTGTAGCTGCTCACATCGATTCGGCTCAAGTCCAACCCAAAACAGATAAGGAAACCAGATTAATTAAGCACATCCAACATATTCGCCAGTATGTCCATGACATTTTGGAGAAATAAATGCCAAGTATAAGCAACGAAATGATCAACATCAGGTGCCACACAAGTTTCAGGTGGGTGACAAAGTCTAGTTGCATTTGCAAAAGGAACACCTTACCAAAGCCTATCAGAAACCAAGACCACTCCATTATGGTCCTTACACCATTACCAAGGCTATGTGAGACAATGCATTTGAGCTCAACATTCCCCCATTCCTTGGCCTACACCCATTGTTCAATGTGGACTGCCTTCGGCCATACTTTCCACCATTACTAGACATATCCGACTTTACAAAACAACTCACACCCACAGAATTAAATCTAGATTGGATGGAACAAGCTACGACTGATCAGATCATGGACACACATATCAAGCACACTCGCCAATAGAATATCCAACTGTATCAAGTTGTCAAAGCAGTCCAACTCCGTCACAAGGGCAAGTGGCTCACTAGGGACCAAGTTCAACAGAAGTTTCCTCATCTCATGGAGGAACTCAACGCAATGGGGACCATTGCTTCCTAAGGGGGAAGGAATGATCTAGGTGGATATTGGTGGCCACCTACCAAGTCCACTTGGACCTCTGCCATTGCTTCTCTCAACTTTTTCAATTTCTTAATTGTAGCACAACTTACTATTTTTAGCAATTTTTCGGGTCCTGAACTTCCGGAGCCATTTTGAGGGCCTAAACGATGTTTTTTGGGAAAACTGGGAGAAACATGGGTCCATGGACCGATGTTTCTCTTCCCAAAGTCATAGATCTTGGATAGATCTTTCTAACGAGATGTTGTGCACATCAAACGAAGATCATATGCTAAAGTTACAACCCCAGGAAGTTGATGTACCAGTTTGCCCAAACGGGGCCCACAGTTTGGTGTTTCATCTTCTAGCATTAGGTTTTTGGACGTTTAGTGTTTTCCATTGTTTTTCAACAATAAATAGGCCTTCAAGCCTCATTGTAACACAATTCAGAGGCATGTAGCTGCCACCTCTTCTCAGAGATAAGCTACCATCGCCCAAGCTGATTTATTTCCATTTCTGTTTGTAAGCATATTTCAGTATTTTACAGTAATGAAATGAAGTATTATTTCCACTGCATCTCTGTATTTATGGTTATCTCCGTAATTTGTTGTGTTCCTATTTAAATCTGGATCAATTAGTAGCCACTCATAAACTGGAAACAAGGTATTGTGCTCATCTACCATTCTAGGTTTCAGGAGCTCCAGGTGAGAGTATTGTTGATGGATGGATAAGTGGAATAGATAGGCTATATTGTACAAGGAATTTTCTTCTCCAAACTATATCATCTGGGAGTGGATTTGGTGTAAATTATTTTTATGGGAAATCAATTTTGGTGTGGGCCTTGGTGGTTGGATGACACAAGGATACCAAGAAACCTAGAATTGTTTAGATTATATAGACATCAATATCAAGACCCGGAACTTGGGAAATCATGGGGAAAGAAAAAATTGAAATGAAATCAAAAGATATGATGTGGTAAGGATGGTGACAAGAAGGAGGGACCACTCCTTTGAAAAATATGGCAACCATTTGCTGCTAGACTCTGGTGCAAGGCTAACCAATTTGTCTTCAATTTCTTCCTTATTTATCCTTTATGATTTCAAATTGTTAGGAAATGACAACATGTATACAATGGCATGTGGTGTTACTCATATTATTTTCATGCCTTCCTCATATGAGACAACAACCCTCTTTTCTCGAAGGTACTTTCTTGGACACCAAGTCAACATCTCTATGAACTGGAACACTTGCGGGAGAACAACGAAGACCAAATTCAATGCATGCATATTATTCTGGGCTCATGTTACTTCACTGGTACTCTAGACAATTGAATATCTCTCTTCATGTCTTGGGTGGTTATCATAATATCTTGAACATCTACATATTGTGATAAAAATATGGTTATTTAGGTTTTCCTTTCATCTAGACATCATTGGAACTCTTAGAAAATGAGGAATCCATTGGAATAGGTAAACATGATGCAAAAATTTAGATAAGTGAAGTAGGATAATAGGAAGAAAGGGAATATTGTCAAGGACTATGAAGGCCAATGAGGATGTGCCACGTGGTAGACAGAGATTGGACAAAAGTTGGAGGCATAATATTTTGAATTTTAAAAGTTATGCATAGTGAAACTAGCTAATGCACATGAGAAGGTCGAATTTGTGGTTTCTTGAGCCAAATTAGTTCAAATTAGGAGAATTTTACTGAGAATTTAGCTCATGAATGCACTTGTAAGGATAATTTTACCAATTTAGGGGACTTATTTTCCAAGATGAGGAAATTTCTTTACAAGGCATGCGTTTTATCTTAGGGTGCGACTAAGAATCAGATTTGGCTCAAAGTGGTGTGAATTCAGTGAGAACAATTTTCAATACGTCGAATTCATGAGTAGGGGTGAAATGGAAGTCAAGATTTGTCAATTTGGTCTTAGAAGACATAAAATTAAGAAAATGAGTTCCATGGATCCACGTGAGCTGAGCTGGAGGGTGACATATAGAAAATGATAAAGAAATGAGCCCATTTACCCTTTTATAAAAGAAGTTCCCTTGACACATGGAATAGTTGGATTGGGTGAAATTTTGGGTGACATCATGATGATGTCAACATGATGTGGGCCATTCCATTTGACAACTTGACGTGTGGGTGCATGCATGGCATATGGAAATGGCAGGTGTGGTTATGTGGGAGGACATGGAAAGTGGAAGGTGGCATGGAGCATCACATGGAAACTTTCACACCCCTCCATGATTGTTGTTGAGAAATGGTGAATGGTGTGAAGGTCGTGAGGGGATGCCACATGTCCCCATCTACACCCCTCTGCCCCTTTAACATACATGTAGCTTCACAATAGAAAGAACCCCGAGTTGTCGAATCGCTGGGTGTGTCTTCCGTTAGATCTGGTGGTGTGCATCTCCTCAGGAACCAGTGCTGATGGCACTTGCAGTGTTGTGTGTCGACCCACCAAGACATTGTGCCAATGCTCATCCATCATTAGCCAACACATGAGTGACTTTTTCATTTTAACAACATTTTATTTTTCCTTCAGTCTTGTTAAGCCTTTATTTCTACAAATCAAGTTTGGCAGTTTCTTCTTCAACCTTAGAAAAGATCCTAGAGGAAATTTTAAGGTGCCATGATATGGTACCAGCAAGATCCACAAGAGGTTCAAGAAGGAGGTGGGTTCCCTCCACTAAGGTTGGTGCCTCAATTAGGTTGGAGCCTAGATAAAGTTAGATCTTTCTCATCATCAAGGTTGGTTCCCCAATTAGGTTGGGGACTAGAGAAATTCAGAGCTTTCTCATCATTGAGGTTGGTACCTCAATTAGGTTTGAGCCTAAAGAAAGTCAAATATTTCTTATCACCAAGGTTGGTTCCTCAATTAGGTTTGAGCCTAGAGTTATTCATAGGTATCTCATCATCGAGGTTGTTACCTCAATCAGATTAAAGACAAGAACATGTCAAAGTTTTCTCATCATCGAGGTTGGTTCCTCAATCAAGTTATCGCTTACAATGAGTTTTCACTTGCACATTTTCAGGGTTCATGCCTCAATCAGGTTATAGCCTACCACAAGTAGCATATTTCATATGTTGGGGGTGGGTACCCCCAGCATGTCAGTGCTTGAAAATCTATGTAATTTATTGAAGAATAAAAAGAAAAATAATTTGTGGTTTTCTCTCGTATGGGTTTCCATGTAAAAGTTTACGTCTTCTCGTGTTGATGTGATGGCCTCTTGATGTATTATTGATGTGATGCTAGTTTTATGATGCATTTTATTTATTTATCGAGATACTCCAAATGATTATAATTCATTAGCACATAATTATTCATTGACAAAAGTTATGCAATGATAAAATTTATCTCACACTGATTCACCCCCACCCTCTTAGTGTGATCATTGGTGCAAAATTGAAATATATCTATGATGTTCTAATTCCAATCTAATAACAAAAACCAATCATTACATATATAGAAAAATGGAGCAATGCATACATAAGGCCATACCTAGATTATTACTCCTTAGGAATCACACACAATCAAATAGAAACATTCAAAATTCACTTAGAGGCATATCAAAGGCTCTCTATCTCACAAGATCTAACTAGATATGTGAAAAGGAGGATTTGTTGAGAATATAGATATAGAGATTTAAGCCCCTAAACACCCCTAGACTAATGAAACACAAAATCATAGAGATTTATTTTTATTTGTTGTTTTTTATTTTTTATGAAAAATGGAACCTACAGGCATTATCACTCTTGATACATTAGAAACAAACAATGATATCTACTACTAATCTTATAGGGAGAGACTCATTGGTTTATGTTAGAATACAGAAAGTGATGAAGGGTTGGTCGAGGTTTTTGCTTAGACCTAGGTTAAATTTATAATATCTTGTGGATTTAATAACTCATACATAATTAGAAAATTAAATTAAACCAACTAAGAAATTAATTTAACTTAAATTAAATTATTTAAATTTATAAAGTAGAGAAACCAGTGAATTTAGATAAATACAAAATCCATTTAAATAACCTTCCCTAATGGAGTCACCATTTTTGTTGTGAGGGAAATCCCTCCTATGGAAAAGTGATTTCATCCATGAATCTACCCTTGATCGATGATGAATTAGTGGGTGGATCATCCATTATGTTATGCTAGATCTAATATCTCATATTACTTGACATGAAAGGAAGGACATAATTGAGGAATGTGTGCATACATTTTATGTTGAAATATATGTGTGATATTGGTTGGTATGATTATGCAAGACCCTACTCCAACTTGTGAACATATTGATTCTAGTCTCAAAACCTATCCTTCACACAATAAACATAACACACCAAAAATATTCCTTTTCGAGCATTAGTGAGATTATAGATTTTACAATTATATCTTAATTTATTTAGGGAAATCGAAATCCAAACAATACAAGTGCAAAACAACATATAGTGGAGGGGAAATATTGAAATATATTTTAAGCAATGCTAGATTACAAATGGATTATTCCTTGAATTCTAATGTAATCCATCATAGCTCTGGCTTCACACTCTCCCTTAGCCTACATTCACAAGCAATGAAACCTCTAAGTGCATTTTTGAACTGAAGAAGATCTTTCTCTTTGAGGTTTTGGCAACATGTAGTACCATGTGTAATCTCTCTCTCTCTCTCTCTCTCTCTCTCTCTCTTGCTCTTCTCCCATATGAAAAAATTCTTTAAATAGACCTAGTGAGGATGTGAGAATATGAGCCCCTAGGTCCTGGTGAATTTAGAGTCCAATACAAGTACCGAATTCTAGTAGAAGAGGTAATCCAGTTATCTTAATCTAGTCCTCTTGAAAAAGAGAAAATTTAGAAGTCTAGTAGGGTTATTTCTTCTTACTAATATTTAGAAATAAATCTTTTCTTCCTACTAAGGTGCAACGAGAAGTGCACCACTTATTTTCAATGGACAAGGAGTGATGAGCTACTTAAAGACATCTTCCTCTGGGAAGAAAATCTGTCTTACCCTAGTCGATCAATAGGTCCCTCAAGTAGACTCTAGGGTGAAAAATAAAGCTATAACAATGTTAACCAAATATATTGAACAACAATTATATTGCATCAAAATATGCTAATTACATAGAGGAAAATTATAATTAAAACTAATGCATTGTGTAATAACTATGTTAATTTTTTCTTCACCCAAAATAATTTTATATATCATTTTCGTTAGTTACTAAAAGAAGTTAAAAACCAAAATTTATTTATTTTCTTAAAAAAACATTGTTAAGTTAGATATATGCTTTCTTACAATCTACATAATTGAAGCTTCCTTTCCTATTAGTCAATAAATGTTTCTTTTAGTATAAGGAGTAAATTTATGATATTGTTGTTCTAATTAAACCATCCTTATTCTTTTTTCGGTAACATAAATTTGTAAATATATTGTTTGAAATACTATCAAAGAGAGAAAAATTTGAGTACAACATCTTTATCCAAATTAGTAAGTTGACCTCGACTGTAACTAAAGAAAGTCAATATGGTAACATAGTCTTGGATGAGTTAGATGGGTGTGGGATGGTAACAATATGAACCACATTAGGAAAGGTGGGTAGTTAGCTAGATGCATTCAAATTTAATTTTATTCTAGCAATATCACCACTAATGTTATAGCATTTTTTTCACATTGAATGTAATATCCATGATTTAGCCTAATGGTATCATCCCCTTCCATTTGCAGACACTCTCCATCTAAGGAACTCTTCAATTTTTTTCTTCACATATGCATCCTTTGTTCTAGCATAAAGCATATATATATATATATATATATATATATATATATATATATTATAATATATATATATATATATATATATATATATATATTATATATATATATATATATATATATATATATATATATATATATATATATATATTATATATATCTATCTATCTATATTATTATATATATATATATGACTATTACTCAAGAAAAACATATATAAAGACTATTTTTCTTAATTAAATATATGTATTCCTTCAATTTGCACCCCCCAAAAAGTATGCATAATTTCACATTATTGGATAAGGTTTATGTACTTTACTGAGAGTTTACCTCTTTCTGTCTATCCTCAATTACCCACAAAACCTTGGATGAGTATTTAATGATGCCTATGGTGAATAAGGGAGCAGAATACCCTTATTTTTTCCATTTCTTTCTTGTCTACATGTATACAATCCCCTAATTTTTAAAGTAATCTTTCTAGTTTGAAACAAATGTTTCCTCATATCTCCATCATTCCTCTAAAGTTTGAAAAAGAATCATCTTTCACTTTCCCTCTCCTAAAGTGGAAGATATCACGAAGGAGATATTTAGTGGTCCATGGTAGAGGGATCTAGAGGATAGTTTTGAGAAGTTCTTACAACAAGGAGCTGAGTGTTTTAGATCCTTCTATCGATTTTTACCTCATTAATAAGAAACTCATTTCATTATTTCCAAATTCAATGTCTTTTTAATTTAGATTATGAGGATGAATTGATTTCTTGATTTATATCATTATGAGCACTTAGGTTTTCTTCAATTAAGTTTTTGTTTCATGTTCTTGTCTCTTTTTTTAGTGAAGGTTGTCTAAGAACATCTTGTAGTAAGAGGATTTGGCTCGTGGATATACTACAATACTCTAATATTTAGCTTTCTAGCTAAATTATCAAACCCTACTCAGTGGTTATTAAATATTTCTTCTCTTCTCTAATTGAATTGAGTCTTTCTTCCTTTTCACTCTTGTGGATTTTAACCCTAGCTATCAAAATTAATTTCCATATATAGAGCTATTGGCTCCACTAGGAACAAATTTATTTAACTTTGTCTTGCGGGGAAAGTTTTAGCCTTTTTCCCCTATGTTTTAGTTTGTAATTTTGAAGGTGTAGACGTGTTTACAGTAACTTTTCAATTATATTGTAGTTCATCTATTAAATTTATTCATAAATATCTTTAATATTTTATTTGTATTGAAATAACCTACATATATACACATTTTTCTTGATAATACTCATGTACATATGCATTTTACATCAATAACAATCATGTATATGTCCAAAAGTTGTAGTCTCTAGACTTTTGAAGTCATCTTTAAAGGTCTTGTGGCCTTTTCTTAGTTTTTTGTCTCTTGGTGGGTTTCTTATTTGATATCTAAAATTATAATAAATTTATTTTAATTGTATTTCTAAAAGTACAAATTGGGTTTAGGCCTTTAAGGGTACATTATTTAGAAAAATATCATGTACCTTTCATTCTTGATTGTTTCTTCCTACATTTCTTGAGTCTCATAATATTATTTATGAGATTTAATCATTTCTTCCTTGTAAATATTTCCTCTAAATAAACTTAAAAAATATTTTTTCGTACTTTGCATTAGGGTTTACATTTCTTTTTTCGTTCTTTCTTTTTTGCAAAAATGAAAAGGAAAAAAAAAATTGTTTGCTTCAATAATTCATTTCTTTTCATGTTTCTAGTAAATTAATGCTCAAAAAGAAAATAATCTTAATGAACAATTTCTTCTTAGGTTTCTTTTTTTAATTCATGCTCATTTTAAAGAAAAAATAACAAAAAACAACATTATGTTTGCTTATACTACTTTTGTTGCAATTCCAGTAGGAATTATTCATGTCTTATGCTTGTCTAAAATTGGCTTCACTAAAAGATAATTTTGAAGTTTCATTTTCCATTTTTCTTATAAGTTTCTTTCTTTAGAGTCTCAAAACATCATAAGTTGCATCTCCATAACTCTGAGTAAATAATAACCCCCGTAAAATGAACAGTAAGAACTAAAATCTATTAGACATTTTATTTTGTCCAGGAATACAAACAAGTCTAGAAGTTTCAAGGACATGGATTCAATGTGAAGAGGTAAATATACAAGGCCACCAAATTGAATCAAAGTTTTAGTGAAGAGTGGTTCAGTTCCAATATCTCATAATTTTTGGCAAGGAAACTCCTCTTGCATGTGATTTAAGCATGATTTCATGCTTGGTTAAGTGAAGGAAGATCCCCCTCCATAGATCATCTAGCTTTTTATGAGCTAATTTATGTATTGGGATATATGTTGGTTGTATTCCTTATTTTATCTTGTCTTCGTGATTTTTCAAGCTAATATACCCTACCCACATGCATGGTCTCAATCAACATTTATCCCCCTTTATCTTTGATTGGGAGTTGACACCTTAGCTATCTATCCTAGATTACTCCTCGATGCTGATAGGTTGGAATACTTGTGGTGTCAAAGGAAAAAATTTCATCACCATTACAATGCTACTCGAGGTTTCCCTACTAAGTGAGGGTACTTTCACAAGTACAAGGTGTGTTTAGGATGTTAGTGTAATTGGTTCTCACATTCATTGTTAGGTATTTGGCCATAATCGTTCCAATATTTCTTCCATAATTTCCTTTTCTTTTAGATAATAATTTCTTCTAGTTTCAAGACCTAACCACCCAGTATTAGGCTCTGTGAGAGTGGTTTTCTTATTTTTTATCTTTAGTACTTTGTTAGCGATGTGCTACATTTATTTACTGAACCTTAGGTTCTCTTCAACTTGTCACTTTTAAATATCCGATTCATATTTCTTAATCGACTACTCCATTGGTTTAGAAAGATTCAAGGTCTTCCTCTTAAGATTGTGGAGCCACCTTCTCAAGGGTGAAGGTTTGATCATATTGAAACTCATCTTTGAGAGTCATTTAAATAGATCTAAGATACATTGAATAAAATTGCAAGGAAGGAACTTATGCATAATATATTAATGGCCAGATTAGTTGAGGATATTAACCAAGCTACTCCTACTAAAGGGGATCCTTGTTCTATTCCTCTCATTGGAAATTTTGGTTTCCCCTTGATATCTATATTGAATATTGTTGGACTGAATATTAGGCTAGCAATTTGGTTATGGACCACTTTGAATATTACAAATTCTCTTGAAGCTTCTCAGGTAGACACCTTATTTCAAGGATTGATGTTAAGACCTCATCTATGCATCCTCCTTCTACCTCATATAGTGAAAGTATAGTTATTAGTGTTGAAGGAAGTATAAATAGGTTCGGTATTCATAATGTCAGATCTTTTTAAATGATGAAATAAAAGAAATTAATTAATTAAAAAAATTTGTATCCCTTCCTACATGGGTTTCATGAGCAAGAGGTTTATTTGTTAGTTTCTCCCATTGAGAGCCTTAGGATTTATTATTAGGTCAAAGATTCAATGTCATGTATGAAGAAGCTCTTCTTGAGCCTATGTGTAATGTATAAAAGTCTATAGAAAAGTCTAAAATCCCTCGAAAGACAACCACAATCCCTCTTGAAGAAGTCAACCTCCAAATAAGATAAAACACAATCATGTTGTCTCATATAAGGAGACACAACGGTTCACTGTCATGTACACTTAATATGTGGGTTGAACCACTATATATATGCGGTTAGGGTCACCACATAAAACACATAACTCAAATTTTCTCTAATTTTTGGATGGGTACAGGAAGTACAAGAGGAAAATTATAGGAAGAATTTTGGATGTCATTTTCGGAGGTCTATCCACAAGCATAGAAACTTTCGATGAGTACTGTAGGGTACAATCTCGGATACCTCTGCAATTTTCCTAGATAATTATAGTGATAAAAATTACAATCTCATCCTTCTCAGTGGTGACAATCTCAGCATATCTATGATGATAATATCAATGTAAGGAAAACAATCACCATCTTGGTGTAGTTGTAATGATAAAGATCTCAGTGTTGATCACTATGTTTGTGATGAGGAAGATGGAGAAGATACACTCTCTAGACATTGATATTTGTCTTAGCATAATTGTGATCCCATAGTAATATACTCTTGACATATTAGATAATGTCATGATGAAGATCTTAGTGCATTGATGAAGACATGTCATCAAGGTCATACTGAAGATCTAGATGAAGACAAGAGACCTTTTTGACATGGTAATGATCTCAGTGATAGTCAACAATTATGTAGGTGAAGGTATATGGTGCAACTTTAATGACTTCTCTGCTACAATAATGATGACCTCGGTGAAACAACAGTGATGATGATGAAATCAACAGTGACAAATAAGAGGATTGGTGTCTTGGTCATGGAGTATCCTAATAGGTCAAGGGTCATGGTATTGGTATTCATCAATTGGAATCTCTATAAGAATAATTTTGTGTAGGTTTTCATCTCAAAGAGTGAGAAGTTTTGGCCCTCGCAGAAATCCAACATCTTGTGTTCTTGTCTCTTTTGTTTTGGTAACAATTTGATGAACTAAGAAGACACACTCTAATAATAAAAAGTGAATATTGTGCTAAGAAGAAAAAGTTAAAATACCTCACAAATAGTTATCATGCAAAGAAGAATCTTATTAACCTTGATTGCCCAAGTTTCTTCAACATGGTATCAGAGCTAAGGTACTGATGTCAATGGAATGACAGAAAAAAGAGACATTCAAGGATCAATTTTCAAAAAGGGAATGAAAACAAGTTGAAGGGATTTGTGTTTCAAATCCTTCATCAAATATTGAAGGATACAATCTACAAAATCAAGACAATTTAAGTCCTACAGTAAGACTAATTTGGACCATTATCTAAGGTCCTGAGATAATTTTACCTCAGGCTCAGATTCAGACTCCCTTCTGAAATCTTCGTATGGTGATTACAGACCTATAATTCAGGTATGATCACATTCTCTCACATTTTGATAACTTATACTTGATCTCAGTCAAAGTGAAGTCTCAATACTAGTGCTAAGAACTCGGATCACAGTGAAAATAAGAAAACATAGTACCTCTTATAGTTTCAGTGCTAGCCACAAATTGGGTGTCATTATAATGTCTTTCATACCACAATGATCTCAACAACTTATAATATGGAGCAATTCAGGTGCTTGGTGCTGGAAAGCGCTGGAAGGTCTCAAAGGAGATCTTTGAAAAAGAGATTTTAGTTGTTCATGCTAGTCAACTCAAGAAAGGATCCACAAGTCAAAGTATATAGGATTCTACACCAGCAAGGATCATCACAAGAAGACCACAAGGATATACAATAAAATCACATCAAGTCGAAGATCACCTGAAGGAAGCATCAGTTCATCTTCAACATGATCAAGGTGAAGATTTTATCTTCACATGTCAAGTAATTATTTTCATTAATCAATTTTGTAAAATTACTTTATTATTGTAAGGATATCTATAGGTTTGATGGGTCATCAAAGGTCCTTGCATGGAATAAGATGATTGTGACTTTCATAATCCTCATAGATAAGAGAATTCAGTGAACATATCAAGGTCTTGTTTTAATTGATGGGAGGAAATATTAAGGCCTTCTCATCCCTATGTGGCAAGAAATGAGACATAAAATAGATATATTATATGCTATAAGATATCCTCTCTAAAATGAAGTGAAGAAGGTCATATCACGAAGACCTGATTGAAGGTATCAAATAAAGAAAGAATATGTTCATGAGAGCTCAATTGGGATATCTAGGAGATATGATAAGAAGATAATAATCATTGTTCTATCTGATAAGAAATGAAGTAAATGGAAGTTTGGTCCTCAAACAAGACATAATAGTATATCTAAGATTCAATTTTATGGAAATACTATGAAAATAAATTTCATATCACCGAAAATATGGAGGAAGCTGAAGAAAAATTCCAAGGAAAGAGGGAGTAATGGATCTCTATTGTGATCGGGATGATATCCCTCACAAAAGAGTCCTATCATAAGCTCCAAAAGATTTTATTACATATATGACCATGATAATAAGATGCATCATGGCATCATGGAAGCATTAGAAAAAGAGCTCATGACATCACCATGGGAATCATGAAGGACAAAATCTATGGTAGTCAAACATGAAGGATATAGATATTTGGAACCTCATTGGACATTGAAGGAAAGGATGAAGTCATTTGGGACAAGGCTCATCATACATCAAGTCAAAAAGGAAACATTTTCTAGATGGGGATATGCAATATCCTCAAGGTTCTATGATGGAATCCTCATTGAAGGGTTCACTAATCTATAGAGGAAGAAAGTGTTTCATCAGGAACTCCAACTTATGGAATTCATGAGATGATGGTGTGATGACATGAATAAAATTAAGGGATTGAAGATATTTTCAATCAAGAAAGCTGTTGGAAGAAGCCTAGCTGACCTAAACGTAGAATAAGGTATGCATGCTTATGTTTAATATTATAATGTCATGGCATATGGTTGCAAGTAAAAAGGATCATTACTTCTATCCCGAGAAGCATGATCAAGAGAAAAAGAATCTCCTCCTCTGAAAGGATGGAGGGAGGCATAAGTCAAACTAGATGAAATCAACATAATATGTCCTGATATGAAGTATGAGGTGGTTGACTACAATGAAGAAACTTTGGTTGAAAGATCATGGGAATGGAATGTGTGAGGAAGGAAGAGATTGTGAGATATGCAACCATGATAAAGGAAATCAACATCCAAAATACTGAGAAGACTTGATTAGGAAATCCCTTGAGAAGATATGGAGACTCTGATATAAGTTTGAAAATATGGAGACCCTTGACAATGGATATCTTTGCGAGATGTGTCAACATGTATTCAGGATGATAATACCTATAGGAAAATGTCATGATGAAGAGCCATATCATAAGGTGTGATTTGATTTACTGTGATGTTTTGATTTCTTGAATAATATCTGGATGAGTTCATGCAGAGCTACTGGAATAAGAGTTGTAAGTACAAGTACAACTAGCATCCATGTGATGGATGGAAATTCCTAAAAGAAATATGATGAGGAGGAAGTAGCCATATAACGAAGGTTCTCGATATGTATTAAGAAGGCCACTTTCCATGAAGAAAGGAATGACATAACGAACCAGGAAAGAAAGTGATGGATGGCTAATGCCCTACAAGGAAGAAGCTTGGCTGAATTTCATGACGTTAAGGAAATAAATTGATCAAGAAACTAAAGGACAAAAAGAAGAAGCTGTCGATGAATAATAGAGTCCCTAGCTAAGAGGGAGCTCTGAAAAGTTCCTAATTGAGAGGGAGCTTAGGTAAGTTCTTGGTCAGAAGGAACTTGGGTACATTCCTTTATAGGAATGGGCATGTCTTCCTTAGTTAAGAGGGAGAGATAGACACAACACTCTTGTCTTCATTTGGAAAGAAGGAATCAAGGATTGAGTAATCATCTAGCATCCACTACTCTTTGAGGATGTGTAGGGAATCCAAGATAAGAGTAGGCAAGAGGAATGATATTCTTTGAGGGTTAGGAACCCAAGATAAGAATAGTCCTAGAAGTTCATACTCAGTGAAAACTTGGGTGGGTATGTATCTTGAGAGATAATGATGAATGTGTCTCTAGTCATTGGTCTCGCCAACATTCTACACTAATATGATGAGAGATAGAGCTATCAGTCAAGGCCTTGTTGTGGAAACAATGTTGCTTACTATGATGCTATACAAATGGGTTACCAATCTGATTCATCTTATGAGAAATTCTTCAGATTGATAATGACCAAGTACCATTATGAATACCTCCCTAGTTAAGAGGGAGTGTTGAAGGAAGTATAACTAACTTTGATCTACAAATGACATGATCTTTGTAAATGATGAAATAAAAGAAATAAAATTATTTTTGTAAGCCTTGCTACATGGGTTTCATGAGCAAGAGTTTTATTTGTTAGCTGCTCCCAATGAGAGCCTTAGGATTTACCATTAAGTCAAAGAGTTAATGTCATGTATGAAGAAGCTCTTCTTGAGCCTATATGTAATGTATACAAGTCTATATAAAAGTATAGAAGCCCTCCAAAGACAAGCACAATCCCTCATGAAGAAGTCAGTCTCCAAATAAGATAAAGCACAGTCATGTTAGCTCATATAAGGAGACACAAAAGTTCACTGTCATGTTGGATTAATATGCGGGTCGAACCACTATATATATGTGGCTAGGGTCACCATAGAAAAACATAACTTGGATTCTCTTTGATTTTCAGATGGGTACAAGAAGTACATGACGAATTTTGGATGTCATTTTCAGAGGTATGTCCACTAGCTTAGAAACTTTGGATGGGTACAGTAGGGTACAATCTCAGATACCTTTGCAATTTTCATGGATAATTACAGTGAGAAAATTACAGCCTCATCCTCCTCAGTGATGACATTCTCAACATATCTATGATGATGATCTCAGTGCAAGGAACACAATCACTATCTAGGTTTAGTTTTAATGATAAAGATCTCAGTGTTGATCACTATGTTTGTGATGAAGAAGATGGAGATGATACTCTCTCTAGACACTGATCTCTGTCTCAATATAATTGTGATCCCACAGTAATATACTCTCAACATACTAGACAAGGTCATGATGAAGATCTCGGTGCATTGATGAAGGCATGGAATCAAGGTCATAATGAAGATATCGATGAAGACAAGGGACCTTGTTGACATGGTAATGATCTCAGTGATAGTGAAAAAATTATCTAGGTGAAGGTACATGGTGCACCTTTAATGACTTATGTGGTGCAATAATGATGACCTCGGTGAAGCAACAGTGATGATGATGAAATCAATAGTGATAAATAAGAGGATTTGTGTCTTTGTCTTAGAGTGGCCTAATAGGTCAAGGGTCATGGTGTTGGTATTCGTCAATTGAAATCTCTATAAGAAGAATTTTTTGTGGTTTTTCCTGTCAAAGAGAGAGGTTTTGGCCCTAGCAGAAAGCCAACATCTTGTGTTCTTGTCTCTTTTATTCTAATAAATATTTGATGAACTAAGAAGCCACTCTCTAATAATAACAAGTGAATATTGTGCTAAGAAGAAAAAGTTAAAATACCTCAGAAAAAGTTATCATGGTGAGAATAATCTTATTAACCTTGATTTCCCTAGATTCTTCAACAATTAGTTACTAGAAGTATGAAAGGAATAGAAAGAGGAAGGATAAGAACAATAAGAAAGGACCTAGAGAAAAGCAACTAGTTGCTACAAATCATGCTAGGGGAAAATCCACCCAATAATACTTTTGTGCCCTTGAATCACATGCCCTTATCCATTATAAATTCATTTCCATATGTGAGGTTGTCCTATTTCCACTCCTAGTCATAATAAATACATGTCACCATCCTTTGCAAGTCATGCTAGGGACAAAATTTCAGTCATTACTTGTCATACTAGCAAAAGGTCACCAATGACTACAATTCATGTTGGCGATGTGTTGATAGCCATTGCAAGACATGTTTGGGATGTGTTTTCAACCAATGCAAGTGATGTTGGAGATGAGAAACTAGGCATTACATGTCATGCTAGGGGCATGAGTCTGGTCAATTTTGATCACACTGCAATAAGGTCACAAATCACTATGAGTCACATTGGAGACTAGTCACCAACCATTGTGAGTCATCTTGGAGACTTACCACTAACCATTCTAAGATATGATGCAGGTGCATAACCAACCATTTTGATTTATGATGGGGGGAAAGCGCTTTAACAGTACAAGCCAAACTAGAGATGATGATTCAACCACTATAAGTCATGCTAGGGTTAATAATACTACTGAGAGACTTAAATGGAAAATGTCTATGGCTAATTTCCTTTGTATACTTTATAAGGGAGATCACCTTATTTGTATATTGCCTAAGGATTTTGTGGATAAAAAATTGTAGTCCCTACTTGAATGCCCTTTTACTCCAGAATCATTAATGGCTTCTCAACAAAATACTCAACTATTGGTTGGAGGATATGTTGAGCTAACTGAATCTTAGGCCAATCTCGATTTTTTAGGGGGTGAAATGTATACTAACCATGTATTCTACATTTCTAGTTTATATTCTCATGGACAAGGGGGAATTCTAGTCACTTCCATCATACTCCCTCCAAGTTATAGGAGTGTTTCCTTTGATTTGAATAATCATGATAAGCTTCATATTCCTCTTTTTCACCTTTAGAAATAAAGGTTGGAGTTTACTACAATTTTTTTTTACTAATGTACGATAGATGAAGGAGCCTCCATAAGTATTTTATGCTCCTCAGCTTTGAAATATATTATTTCCTCAAATCTTATGACATTTAGTTAATTATTGGATTTTGATAGAATACCTAATGAATATTTAGGGATTCTTCCTCAGTTTCTTATCATGCTAGGTGGAAATATTGTCTTGGTTAATATAGTGGTGGTGGATGGCGAGCCTTTTGGATTTAATATTCTCCTTGGGTATGATAATGTTAATGCTATGACTCCTATGGTGTCTACACTATTTTGAGTTATGCATTTTCCTCATAATGATCATGTTATGTCTAAAAATAAACATCCTAATTTAGTTTTATCTTAGTATCCCCCCTTTCCATGTTCCTGAGTATTCAAATAAAGTCTATAGGCTACCATAGGTGAATTATGTTGTATCATATTCTTGGATTTTGATTACTTTTAATAATGGGCATTTTCACTTATGTTTTCATTTTCAGGACTTATTCCTAGTCATTGATTGAATGAATTCTCTAATGGGAGCATGGGATCCCTTACCTCCCCCTATTGGCTTAAGGGACTGTGATTTTCTGCTTGAGTTTAATATTACTATTCGTAGGTCCCCAAGTTTTGGTAATTATGGGACTTTGTTGATATAATCAACCATACCTAATCATAATCTACATCATTAGATGGAATATAATCACTTCAATTCACCCATTTGAGTCATTGATTTTTACAGTTCTCACAATTTCTTGGATTTTGAATTTCCTTCATAGGATGCTTTCCTTAAATCCATGACTATGATTAATAAACCATGGAATTATAAGTATCATCTACCATATTCTCTTCCTAAAATAGAATCGTGAGCATTTGGTTACCAAATAAATCCTTGATCCGAGCCTCGTAATGAGCTTGATCAGTGCATAGCCCACAAAGATACATGATTATTAATACCATAACGTACATATAAGGTCCATTGTTTTCAATTTTTGCATTCCACATCAAAAGCTTTTATCATATGTTTGTATATTATATTTATAAAATTTTGTCTTAATGTTGCAATCATGTCCATAGGACTTCAAAGACATATTATTTTATATTTAAAAGGTTATTCTACTTTCAAAAGTATTGAATCTTGAAACTAGAATATAGGTTAGGTTCACTACTTTGCATTTTACATTATCAATTTCCTATTTCATTTTGGCCTTAGGACTTACCACACCAAATTGTGACATGAAACCTTCTCATTGTTTAGAAGTGTTGTAATTTGTGTGACAAAGCCTACCTTTTCATAGGTGTTATAGATAGCACATTCATTCCATTTGGAAAACATGCTTCTATTTTTCCATAGGCTCAAGGTTACTCTTTAATGTCACGTTGAATTTTAGTGAAGCTTCATTACTTCCTCTTAAATATTTTTTTTTTCAGTTTCCCTAGGGGCTCCCACAATTGAGTTGTATTATTTCATTGCATTAAACCACTTTCACTTTTTATCTTAATACCGACTTCAACCTGCTCTCTTATATCCCTTTTTTTATGCATTATCTTTAGTTTCCAACCTTTAATATTTTAATTTGTGACTCAAAACCTTTATCCCTAGAGGATGCATTCCCCAAGCGTCCATATCCTACATGCCTCTCTTGCATTAAACATAGGTATGTTCCAAGCACTAGAAATAGTTTTCTTTCTTGCAACACTAATTTCCTCCATTGTATTGGCATTATTTTATTCTTGTTTAGGCTTGTATAATATGAAAATTCAAAAAATTCAAATATGATAATAAGGAGGGGTTGTAGAGAAATGAGTTTTAATTCAACAGTGGAAATTATTATGGATTGTGTCACCCATGAACAAAGAACCAAGTTATGAATATTTATCTCATCATGTTGGGTTATAGTATGACCTTAAGAAGCCAAACCTTGTTTTCTGAGTTTTTAACTCTTATTATTGGTTACTCTTCCAATCATATGGAGAGTCTACTTATGTCTCTTTTGTTATATGACTATATAATTACTAATTCATGAGTATATGTTTCCCAAGTCACCATTGTGTCATGCTTATGTTCAATGCAAGTTAACTTTGTGTCAATCATTCTAAGTTTGTTTGTTGATTTATTATGTTAATCTTCCCATTTTTCAAGTCGCTTTAAGTATTAATTAATATCTTTGTCACATACACCTGCTAGTATGTAAGGTCTGTTATCACTTAGAATTTCTCCCTAGAAGTTATTAGAAGAAGGAAAAGACGGAGGTATCTACAAACCAATCTTTTAAGTATAGGCTCTAGCCAACCTATGACTCAGAGAGGGCTCTCTCTATATGTTTTAGCTTTGTTTGCTGAGATTTTAGGCTAGTTCTTAAAGTTCAGGGGGTTTTAGATTTGTATTGGAAGTTGGATGGTGGAATCCTTAAACAGATGAGTAGAATTATGTCTCTGGCTATTGGGCTATGGAGTCAAATAAAGGCAGCAGAACTGGGATTAAATCATTAAAGGGAATGTTCAATGGGCAACCCAGCAGAGTGAAACACAGGATTTCGATCGAATGGGTGAAATGATCTTAACTAGGGTGAGAGAGCACTTAAGAATTCTCAAACTAGGATTAAAAGGAGGAACAGAGGACGATCATGAGCAAAGGCAATTAAGAATCCTTTACTATAGACCAAAGGGAAACTATGTGAGCTAAGGAGCAATGAAGAATTCCTCAACTTAGATAATTTAGTAGAAAACATAAAAAAATGCATAATAATCAAAACAGAGTGCAGTGAAGCAAGTTATGAGATATCATTCCATATTATAGCATTTAGATTTCAAATAGATTTAAGATTATGGAAAAACTTTTAAAGAAAAGTGACAACACAAAAGAAGATACTTGTCTGTATTTCGCACTACACATGAATCTAGTGAAATGGCTTTGCTTTATTCATTAATCCAGCTTGCTAGTCCAACAATGATACAATAGCTTACAATCTTTGATTAAGGAAACTATAGAAATTTCTAAGAATCCACACTACAAACTTCAAATTGTGCAGTATTTATACAAAACATTATTACAAAATATCTCAAAACAACCTGATATTTAATCTAGGAAATATGAATATCTTCTTGCAAGAAGATAGAGATAGCTAATGAACTGTTTCATGCTGTCCCTTTTATTATGGTTGTGCTGGCCTTTATTGTTGAAGTGTAGCTCTTTATGCTGGCTTGTTGTTGCAGTGTTTCATCCTAGAGTCTTCTTTACTTTCACCTTTCAACTGATACTCTTTAACTCTGATACTCTTTGACCCTGTTGTGCTGTTTTTACCTGTTTTACCTAACTGCCTTCGTTTTTACCGTGTAGTAACCTTCTGCTACAAATTTATCACAGTAAATATGTCATTTTCTCCCACCATTCTGCATCAAGTAACTTTACATTCACCATCTCTTGTAGATTTCATCAGCCTCAGTATACTTGGCAAAATTGGGCTTGGTGAGGAACACATGTTTTACCTCATGCTCAAGGAAAAACAAGTTCTCAAATGTGTCATATAACACTTTGCCTATTGGCAAGGCTTTTATGGATGAAGAACTGGCTTGTTCCTTAGCCAATTTTCTGAGTCTATCACCATAGTCCAACTGTTCCATGAGCTTGTCATTGATGACCATAGGACTGGGCAAACCTTTCTCCCTTAAAATGTGGAATTTAGCCATGAACCTATCTATGGCTACCTGCATATTGTGGCACTTTTCTTCCAAATTAAGCATAAGGTTCCTTTTGGAGGGGACCTTCCTTGTTTCTAAAATGGTTGTAGTCCTATCTTCTATATTTAGCTCCTATAGCTCATATCTATTCTTGTTGTTGAGGAAGTGGATGAGTCTATTTGCATCCTCTAGCTTATTTCCCAACTCTTCCTTCACTTTTTGGATAGCTTCTGAAGCTATCTTTACCAGCTCTATTTGTTCAAAAATAACTTGGATTGATGGCTGAATTTCATTGACAGAGTCAGTGACATCAGCCCACAGCATTTCCTTGGTTTGTCCAGTGTTAAACCCTTCTCTAGGATTTTGATTCTCTCACCTATTCTCTGGGCCTTTTGGGCTTCTTCTTTCTACTTTAGTTGGGCAAGTTTGCAGTCTGTTTCCAAACTTGCAACCTTTTCTTTTAACTTGTTCATTTCAATAGCTTGATAGACATCTTTTCCATGGCTTTGAACAATTCTGGTGCTTTCTCTCCTAATGCACCTGTTGTTGATGCAGACTCTGTTGTTGCTGACAAGGCTGTTTCAAGTGGAGCTATAGGTGCCAAAGATGTTTAGCATGAATGACATTGCTTTGGATACTGTGGGAATAACATGTGTTGAAGAAGTGGCCACATCTTCCTGTTTTAATTGGATCAAAGCATCCAATTCCTTTTCATTCTCTTTTAACTGATCATTCAATTTCAAGACCAATTCCATTAGTTCTTGATGCCCCTGCTGGGCTTCTAGGACTTCCAATGTTTGTCGATGTTGTAGCTGAGGTATTTTTAGCTATTTCTTTAATGCAACTATGTCGTCGTTCTTCTTTTTAATAAGTTGTTTTGTAGATTTTTTATCCTTGGGATCGTGTCCCAATTTAATCACTAAGTCCTCTAAGGACTTGATCCTGGTATCCTTGGCCTGTGATGAGGCCTTCTCTAACTGGAATTGTGCTAAGATGTTGTTCAAATAGTTTTGTAGTTGATGGGAAGCTATGGCTTTACCTATCAGGGTGGAGTATAGAATCTCTCTAGCCTGTTTGTGTAGTTCAATCTAGTCTATGGGATGAATATCACTTGCCAACACTTCAAAATCTACCCTTTGAAATTTGATGTTGTCTTTGGATATTAGGCTATAGGCTTAACAAAGGTCATCTGCATCTTCCCCTCTTTAATGTCAAAGGCTGACATTAGCCTTGCTTGATTGGTAGGGGTCAGCTTCAAGTATTGTGCATAGGTTTGGGCATTAAGCCTCTCATTTCTAACTTTGATTTCTTTATATCTTTCCTTGATATCTTGGTCTTTGTTAGTATACATTCTAAAGGAAGACACTTCAACACTAAGTTTCCTTTCCAACATCTGTGTTTGTGATGTGGAAGGCTCTTGCATGCCTCCAGATGAAGTGGTAGGCCTACTTCTTTCTTCTCCTGTATTTGTGACCTCAGCTGAGTCTTTAGTATACTCTTGCTCGGAGGATGCATTTAGTGTTTTCCTCTTGTTTTACTCTTGCTGCATATTAGAGGTGGCTATTCCTGAAGTGGAAGACCCTTCTCTATTTCTTTTTGGGATCTTCTCCCCGTTCTGAGGAGTCTGCATAACTGGAGGGGTACTCATGTTTCTTTCTGGTTCTTCTGGAACCTGCAGAAGAGAGTTGTCATCAAGCTTCTTTTCTAAATCATTTAGAGCATTCTCTACGTCTAATCTGGTGCTTTCTTAGCCTACTAGGGTACCCTCCACCCATTCTTTCTGATTTGCATATGCTTCTATTTCAGGTATTGGATGGTGAATGAAAGGTCCTAGCTTGACCTTTTATCTTTTCTTTGTGATGAATTCCAAAGGATCATATCTCCATACAAAACTCCTTTGGAGCTTCATATTCTGTAATATCAAATCTTCCTCTTTGCCAGCATCTCTAGAGTTGCATATGAAGGGGCCTAGTTGGTCTTTTCTTTGAAATTGGCCTTCTTCTTGGCATTGACAAAGTTTACTTCATCTGCATTGATAATTTTCCTATATTATTCTAATGCAAACAACCTCATTGGGAGGTATCTTGGTAGCCTGTATGATGCCAGCATGCAACCATAAATCCTTATTTCTGTATGGTTCTGGTAAAGGTAATAGTTACCAACTTTGGTCTGTTTAGACAATTGAAGGACTCTCTTTATTTCTGGATTGATTCTAGGAGGAGGGCTTCCAATCAACATTTACATGATTGGATGTACAAATAAATCAATGAAGTAAGAGTAAGAGTATGGAGACTAATATTGGTGGATCAATGGGGTCCAAAAAATGACTAACCTAGGTTGACCCTTGGTGTCAAGATTTTAAAGGGTGAATGGGAACTTCTCTAATTGATAATATAAGAACATATGGTATAAAACTGAGGAGTACTTAAAAACCCTTTCATTGTTCATTCTAAGGAATTGCTCATGCATCCTATCAGCTATAAATTTGGATCATAAATGACAACAATGGGCTTCCCTGGAGTGTAGATGGACATGGAGGTAAGGATTATTTCATCAATGTACTCATTGGTGGAGTAACCCAAAACAAAAGATATCATGGCCACAATATTTTGGCCCCATGGAGAGAAAATGACTGATACATATGGAGGGGAGTCCTAAGGGATGTGTTTCTCTCCTCTGATGAAGGTTTGGAACAGTTGGGCCAACTTTGCAGAGCTAAGTTTGGGATATAAGTCCAACAAGTCTCCAATTGAGAGGGGAGTTATGTTTGGTCCTGGTTGGAGCTACAACATTTCATTTATGGACTCATCAGTGATGGTAAAAAGTATGGTTTGGATTGGGGACATGACTGCTCTCTGACTGGGAATGTAATTAGAATGACAATAATGGACAATCTTTGGGAAAATGTGGACTTGGGGGAACTGGTATTTGGGTAAATTTGACTCCCAAAGGCCAATCTCATCAGCATGGTTTAGGAACTTGTCCCTACTTTGGAAATTTACTTTCAGCAGGGGTTCTAAGGCAGTGGTATCTTTTATTTGGAAATCTTTATTAGCTAAAGGAAGGTGTTCCACGTCTGAATGAGGTGTAGTGATGGGCCTTACATCAATAGCAACTGGGGCATCCATACTCAGTTCTTGTGGATTTAAGCATGGGGGGTGATTCAAACTTTTTAGGCAATGGAGGTTCTGCAGATTATTTATGGCTCATAGTGTTAAAATTTAAGTAAATTCGATCTTTGTACTTAACTAATAGTGTCACAAGGGTGATTTGACTCTGAATTTGATAATGGAGTTGGAATTCCATAGTTAAATACCTAGAATTTGGCGAAATTGACTATAAATGGTGGTTGCAAAGGTACGTATAGCATTGGTATGGACTAATGAACGAGTTGGGTTGTCTGCAACATCTTTGGAGAAATGATGGAGGTTTGTGTGCAATTTGGCTATTTGCAGGGGTCGCAATGACTTTCTGTGTTCTCAAAGGCAAAATGCGTGAAAAGAGTGAAAATAGGGGCAAACAGGATTTTACAGGAAGAACGGTTAATTTTGGCGGGTTTGATGAACAATGACAATTTTCAGTTGGAAGGGGGAAGTTGTTTGGGAGGTCTATCACACCGCTTTCGTGGTGCGAGCAGTATTTGGGAGGGGTCGCCCGATTCGATTCAGCATTTGCCACGTAGTGTCGGGAATCAAGGGGAAAACTACCTTATCGGGTGAGTAAAGGATGCACGTCAAGCCAACCTGATATGCTCGTGGGGCATTGGATGTGAAGGAGGGACGATCAACAGTGATCAGGAGATGGGAGTTGCGCGGGGGTGAGTGATGCGATTTAATGGGGGGGATTTAATTGCTGAGTTTCGCGATTAGTTTAAGGACTAATCCAGGTTTAGGGGATCAAGCCAAACTGTAATGAGGGATTACAGACTGAGTGTGGGGTTTTAATGTTTTTTTGTGGGATAAGGGGTAGTAACAGAGTTTATAGATAAACTGAGGGATGGGGTTAATTTATATGTGGGAGTTAAATATATATGGGACAATGGGTTTTTCGGGATATTTATATATTTAATTAAAAAGTTAATATGAAGTGAAATGAGCGGAAGGGGTATTTTTCTTAGGTACATGAGATGTTGTGTGTTTTTGATATACCTAGTACTTAGGATAAATGTATTTGGTGGGTTTTTTACATAAAACATGTTTATAAAGGGGCTTTCCTAGGCAAGAGAACTTAACCTTAGGAAAAGGGGTTTTGTGAGGGGGATGAATGAATTATAAGGGAATTTAACACCTTTCCTTCTTAATTCATCAAGCCGAGGGTCCAATCCCACTAGAAGTCAGAGAAATGCTTTGAGCCTTTTTTACTAAAAGAACTAGAGGTATTAATATTTTTATTATGAAAGGGAAGTTAGTGAGTGTCATAGGGTTTAAAATAAATGAGGGGATGTTAAGTAAACCAAATTGTGAACCACTGCCTTTGTTTTGTTTACCACTTATGCATATTTAAATGATGCATTCGGAACAATGACATAAGTGATTTTTGTATCAAATAACATGATATCTCTGCAATCTTTCTACTACTTACCCGCTTACTCATCCTACCATTTTTTCTTCACTTTATTTGGGTGCATTTAGGCTAGCAAAAACTGATCAATATTTTTCTTTTCTTTACAAAATAAAATTTCTAATTCTTACCTTATATCCTCCAAGGGCTTAGATTAAACTGATGAGCTCCTTTTATTCACTCTACCTATCTAATGATCTACCAAGATTACACTGTTTGGTTAGATTTATTCACTACCTATAAACATAAAATTCAAAGCATGAAATAACGAAGTTTAAACATTTTGACTATCATGGATTGTGGCATAAGTAAACAACTGCACACAATCATTTATTATGCATAAAAAGTAAATAGTAGTGGCATTTTGGCTTGCACACTTTCATGGTCTCTTTTTGTCTTTTGGGGTTCATATATTTCATTTTTTTCTTTACCTATTTTCATTCTTTTTGTCCTTTGATTATTCTTTTAGGACATACCCTCTTTACCTTTTTTAATTTTTTTTAATATGGAAAACATTTGCAGAAAGCAAAGGTATGTACAATATTACAAGGCTTAACCTTAGTCAACCAAAATTATGACTCATATTGGTATAGGAACATAACAAGGTCTACATTGACTTCTTGTTGATGGTTTTACATTCAATGACTATGAAATATTTCTATTGGTGTAAGAGTAGTACCCTATCCATATTTTTATCATTGATAGCTGGTCTTTGCTAAGTAGTGAAATTCATTATTAATTGTTGATTGATTTATTTCCCTTGTTTTTCATGTCAACAGATCTATTCACACACTCAAATGTGTGAAGTATCTTGGTTTCCATTTTCATTATTGTTGTAATTTATTGCCTTTGTTAGTGTCTTTCATCATTTGTCATTTCCCAAAGGGTTTCCTATGTGAACTATTACTTCTGATGCATGAAAGATATGTACATAGTGGTGGTCATTACAATTATTCATTTTATTCATTCCAAATCATTGGCCTTATAGTTTCACTCATGTTGGTTGATGGGATATGCCTCAATATCATCCTTCCATTAGATTGTTTCCCCTAAACATCAACTCATTTTCAATGGAAATAAAATTTAATGTCTTATTTTTTACCTTGGAGTTTTGAGTCATCAATGGTAGATTCCCTTCCTATTAATAGTGAGAATAAATCAATGTACCCTTATGTATATATCGTGCAAGTTGCCAACGTCGTCACATTTAATCACACTAGTTAGAATTTACTAGGTACCTTAAATCCCATTATCATCAACGATGGGTTATCTCACATTTGTTAATGGTATACAAATTATTTATTTGATGTTCAACTTCAAATCTTCTATTCACATTGTTTATATTTCTAGCTTCAATGGTTATTTTGAACACCTCGAGTTAATTTAGGAAAACACTTTGTTCCACTACCAACATTATCGGTTTTTCTAGTAGCATCCATTTGTTTATGATGCTCTTCATTTCAATAACATATTTCATGCTATTTCCAAATTTTTTGGATGATACCACTTCTACTCAAACAATTTTGATACTTCCAGGATGATCACTTTGTTAATTTCATTTCTCTAGATATCCTCCTACTTTATATATAGTCATTCATAAATTAATTGTTTATTTTCCATGGATATGATCTTTTGACATGGATCCACTATGTATTTTCTTTGTGGCCATTCTTGTCACTATTTTCTTCATGGATAAAAAATATACCTAATTTAGTGGCAGGTATTTTGTACATCTGAGCATGGGTATGCCCGCCTTAGGAAATGAGTTATCCTGACTTGGCTTCTTTCTGCAAGTGTTGTTTTGGCCTATTGTTTGGTGATCTCTTCCTAAAGCCATTTGAAAGCATTCTCATGGATTTTTTAAAATGTATGCTAGACATTAGATACCTTTCCGATCTTAACAATTATGGTGCATTTTTTATAACAACTTCTATCACACTCACTCTAATATGCATGACTTGGTGTGATGACATCATCCCCCCTCCCTTTTACATACACTTGCCCTCTAAATACCTCTTCAATAAGAAAAACAATAGTTAACATACCCAACCTTTGTTATAGCATAAAACATACATATGTGTCTATTCCTAAAAAAAACTTATATATACTAGTCTTCTTAAAGCAACTATGGTATAAATTCAATTTTCACTAAAAGAATTCAATTTGCACATAATTGAGCATTTTGGGGAGGGGTTAGCTTGGATTTTACATCTTTTATCCAATTCCTAATGACCTAAACCACCTTAGCTGAGTATTTATTGATTCCTAGGGTGGAGGAAGGGAGATAATACCCTTATGAGAGTAGTTTGATTTCTTGTCCAAATGTCTAGAATCCCCTAATTTTAAAGCAATTATTTCATTTGTAAATCCCCATTTCCTTGTTCTTACATCATTATTCTAGCATAGAATTGGAGATAAACTCATATTTCACTTTCTTTGTTGTAAAGGGGAGGACATTGTAAAGGATACCTTCAATGACATAATGTAGAGGTATATAAAGGACAACTTGGAGCAATTCTTACAAGAAATAACTATCTTTATTTACTTCATCAATAAGAAACTCTTTTCATTCTATCGTAATTCAACTCCTTTTAATATATGTTATGATGAAATGATTTCCTAATTCTTATCACTATGAGCACTTAGGTTTTCTTTAAACATGTTGTTGTCACTTATTATTGTCCCCTTTTGGGTGAAATTTCTCAAGAAATATATTGGCTTAAGAATATTTAGCTAATGGATCTACTTGAATTTTTAAATTTTTAGATGAGTTATCAAACATAATCAATAATTATTAAAAAAGTCTTCTCTTATATTTCATTGAAGTGAGTTTCCTTCCTTTGCTTTGTATATCTCTATTTGCTTCATCAATAAGAAATTATTTTCATTCTATCTTAATTCAATTCCTTTTAATACATATTATGATGAACTATTTTCCTAATTCTTATCACTATGAGCACTTAGGTTTTCTTTACACATGTTGTTTTCACCTATTCTTGTCCCCTTTTCACTGCAATATCTCAAGCAAGATATTGGGTTAAGAATATTTAGCTAGTGGACCTACTCTAATCTTTAAAGTTTTGGATAAGTTATCAAACCATAATCAATAGTTATAAAAAATTCCTCTCTATTATTTCAATGGAGTGAGTTTTCCTTCTCGTGCTTTTTTATGGTTATTGAACTAGTTTCTATGTACAATTGATATCATAGTAGTCTAAAGTTACCACAAATTTGCCTAGAAAATAGTATAAATTCTGGCATGATTTTTGCCAAAATATGACAAAATACATCCATTTAAACCATTAAAAAATGATTCAAACACTGCTATGATAAGATTTTTTGAAAAAAAGATAGTCAAATTTTGACAAAAAAATAACTTTCCAAGCGAATTTGTGGAGCAGGTAGACAATTCCATTGACATCTAATAAGGTTGGGTCAATGTGAAGAGGAGATCAAAAATAATTACATTGCATTCCAACATTTTCATTATTTAATAAACAACTTGATAACTTACAGATCAATTAGTCTAGATTTGGATACTAAAATGCTAGGATTTTCCTTTGAAAAAATGCATAATATATATGGAAGAAGACATTGCTATCTTTGAAAATCAAGTCAATATTTTTTTTTTAAATTTTAATCAACAATAGGATGTGTGGGATAGACCTAGTTATTCCTGGAAATTTAAAAGTTCAAATGTTTTGTGTTGTAAACTTAGAGGAAACTTTAACTAGGCATCAAAAATATTTTGTATCAATTTTCAAAAATGAATCAGTATTCAATAAATTAGTGGAACTGAAATAAGTACTAAAAACCCTAAAAACTCCTTTATTTCCTTCAAATAGGCCAAATTCTCAAAATCTACAAATTTAAATGACTTCAAAGAATAATAAAAGAAGGAAACATAAGGACTAATCCCTCAAGAAATAACTAATTCAAGAGACTAGATGTCCAAAGAGAATTTTATTTATAATGCAAGATTTACATGAAAGGTAACTATGTGTTCTCCAACATTTGAAATTATACCATATTAATTCTGCAAAATCAAAAGGTGTGTTTGAAAAAAATCTGAATTTCATACAAATATTTTAATCTTATCTTAATAAAATGGGTTTTATTTCAAGGTCGGGCTTGTACACATTCTTGAACATAATAATTCATTTCAAACATTAACACAACAAAGAAGAAACATGTTATTGGTACTCAACATACACACATAAGAAAAATACTGATTGCAGATAAACTTGAGAAATGGAATTTGTATTGATTTGTTGAAAAATAGTTGAGAGAATTCAATACAATATATATATTTCCATGGTGGAGGTTCCCTTGGCATATAATATCGTGGGGAATATTTACCAACTGGATTGGGAAAATGGGAAATTTATGGGTTTCAAATAAGTTAGAGAATATTTTTTATTTTCTAGCTAATTTTTTAGGTTGCAAAATCTCCTTCATCTTGTGATTATGTCTCTTGGGGAGATACAAAAGAATAATAGTTATCTGTTGGGCTATGAAGTCAAATTAGAAGATTGAAAACTAAGAGAAACTTCTTCTTGAAACTTTTCTTCTAGATTCTTATTTTTCTCAAATTAGAAAATATATATATATATATATATATATATATATATATATCTATATATATATATATATAATATATATATATATATATATATATATATATCTATATATATATATATATATATATATATATATATATATATATATATATATATATTATATATATATATATAATATATATATATAATGAATCTAAATTCATTGACATTGGGCTAATTTATGTAAATTATCCCTGCTCTAGATAACTCAACCTGAAATCATGTTAAGAAATGGAAGAAACCAAAATATATTCAGAAACTTAACAGCTCTTAGGAGCAAGCTTCACCTGGAAACTACCTCATAGATAACACTCTACATTGATCATTATTCATCACGAATATATAAGTTTACATGAATTTCGAAAATAGGAGATTTAGAACTAAAACCTATAAAGTAGGAACTAATTACTAAACTAGGACACACACACAACTAATGGACAAACTCTCTCCAATAATACAAATTGCTCCATTAATTTCAATGCTCCCCCTTAATGGAAAAAGGGTTTACTAGTACTCCTAACATCTCCCTAAATAATTCAAATTTAATTCTTCTAAGGGGATTAGTAAAAATGTATGTTGCATTATCACAAGTATTACAGTGCTCAATATAAATTTATTTTGATTAAACCTTCTCTCTAACAAAGTGAAACTACATATCAATATGCTTTGTGTTTTTGTAAAACACAAGATTGTTTGCAAGTATGATTGAGCTTTGATTGTCACATATGATAACTGTAGGATCTTTGTGTTCTTCTCCAGCATCATGGAGAAGTCTCCTCAACCAAATTGCCTCACATGGTTTCTGCACACATTGCTTGATACTATGCTTCACCTAAATATAAGGATAAAATATTTTGTCTCTTCTTGCTCCATGCAATGACCCCAGACCCAATGCTGAAGGAATAACCTGTTATGGATCATCTATCATCCAGATTTCTGGCCCAATCTGAATCTGAAAAACCTTAAGATGTCTTTTGTTTCCACCTAGTGATTCTCAAGAGGCTTTCACATTAATTGGCTTAATACATTGACTGCAAAAGCTAAGTCAGGCCTAATTGTAGTCAAGTAAATTAGAATCCCAACCAGTTGTCTATAAAATGTTGCAGCCACCTCCTTAGAACCATTATTATTCCGAAGTTTGGTATTTTTTGTAAAGGCAATGAGGAAACTTTGCATTGATCCATTCTGAATTTTTTTTCAATAAAAATCTGACAGACTTCCCTTGAGTGAGAAAAGTTTGTCGAGAGTCCCTCCAAACTTCCAAACCTAAACAATAGTGTAATTCTCCGAGGTCTTTCATTTTACACACTTGCGACATCTGCACTTTTATTTCTTTAATCAAATAATTATCATTTCTAGTTGTAATTAAATCATATAAATATAAATATATCAAAACAATTCGCCCCTTTTCATCAAACATAGTATACATATTTGGGTCATTTTTACTCCTCTTATAACTATGTTGTAGGAAAAATGAATCAAGCTTTTCATACCACAACCTGTGTGCATGTTTTAAACCATATAATGATTTCTTTAATTCGCATACTAAATGCTCCTAGCCCTGTTTGATAAGCCCTTCAGGTTGTTTTAAAACATCAATTCTCCATTTAAAATTCACAGTTCACATCTAGTTGGTGTAGAGTCCAATGATGTTTTGTAGCTAAAGCTATTATCATTCTAATAATGTTTAGCTTAGCTACTAGAGAAAAGGTTTGCTCATAATCAATTCCTTCTCTTTGTGATTAACCTTTAGTTACCAACCTAGCTTTGTATTTGTCTACACTACCATCTGATCTAAATTTAGGTTTATATAACCACTTGCAACCTATAGGTTCTTTCCCTTATGGAAATTCAACTAAATCCTAGGTTTTGATTTTAAGTATTGGCTCATATTCCTCTTCCATGGCTGCCCTCCATTCATCATATTGACTTTCTTCTTTATAATTTGAGGGTTCAAAAAAATTTAACATAGTAGTTTTAAGATCACTATCCCTATGTCTTACTGGAAATTGAGTTTTCCTACCTAATCTCCTTAGTGGTTGACTTGCCTCAAACCTGTCTTCCTCATTCCTTGGTGGTCTTGGCTTGCTAACTGTACCTGCATCACTTGATTCTTCCTTCTGCTATTGCTACTACTACTCATGGTTTCCCCTTGTTTCATCACTTCCATCTTCCACTAGTAAAGGCATGTACCACTCTTCATTGCCTTTATTACAATTTCCATCATCAACCTGCTCATGGAATACTACATCTCTACTCACAAACACTTTGTGAGTGGAGGGATTAAACCATTTATATGATTTAAACTCAATACAATACCCTATTAAAGTGCGTCTAATGGCCTTTGAATCTAGTTTCTTCCTATCCTCTTTGGAACATGAGAAAAATATTTCGAGCCAAAAAATCTTAAATGATTAGCTATAGGGTTAACACCTAATAAAGCTTCAAATGGATTCTTAAATTCAAGAATTTTTGTTGGACCCCTATTCTTTAAATACATTGTAGTATTTATTGTTTCTACCCAAAAACCATTAGACAGGTTCTTAGCTTTTAACTTGTTGCACGGACACTCCACAAGGGTTTTGTTCTTCCTCTCTACAATCCTATTCCATTGAGGAGTGTGGGGTATTGTGAAATGTTGAACTATGCCATCGTCCTTGCAATATTTGATGAATGCACTTTTCTTGTATTCTCCCCCTTGATCTGAGCGGAGAATTTTGATGAAATTCCATGTTTGTTTTTCAACCATGCTTATGAACTCTTTAAAATATTCAATAGTATGAGTATTCTTTTTGAGAAAATATACCTAGGTAAATCTTGTGTAGTCATCAACAAATAATAAAACATAATATGCATATCCTAATGAACTTGTTTGCATTGTCCCATATATATCAATGTGCACAAGCTCTAGTTTATATCTCTTATTTCTATGTAAACTTGAGGGAAAATCATCCCTATGCATCTTCCTAAGAACACATGCTTCACAATAAACATGAACATTTTTTAAAACAACGACACCATTGACCATACCTTGTTTCTGAAGTAGCAGTAGGTCTTGAAAATTGATATGGATTAACCATTGATGCCACAAATTCTCTGCAGACATAACTGTTGAAGGCTTGGCATGATGTGCTCTTTATATTTAGCTTGTACAAACCTCCAACTTGAATACCTAATGCAATTGGCTTCATATGATCTAGCAGATCTTTAATAACAGAATAAGACTTTAAAAATTCTACCTTAAGATTATGATCTGGTATCATAGAGACTAAGATTAGATTATTTTTAATTCCTAGTACATACGTTACATTTTTAATACACCTAATATTACCATCAGGTAATACCACATGAATATTTCCATACCCCTTAATCAGTACCCTCTGTCATTATGAAGGTAGATATTAGCACCACTATTGGTTTCTTTAAAATTTTCAAACCAATGTCTGTTATCTATCATGTGAGTGGAAGATTCTAAATCCACAAACCAAGTTTCTATTTCATCATTCTGAACAGAGAAATCATAATCAAATAAAAACAATCTGAGGCTTTGATTCTGATCTTCATCGAAAAAGTTCCCTACATGATTCTTATGTCTATGGCGACCTTCATCAAGCTTCTTCTTACGGAAAATCCTAGCAATATGACCAAATTTACCACAACAAAAACATTTGATCCCTGAATCATTTCTGGTTGAAGACATACCTTGAGGTGGCTTTCTTTGTGGTGTAGCACGACCTTTCTTTCCTATGCTTAATTTCCCTTTGAAAGGATTTTTCTTCTCCATTAATGCTAGATATGAATTCTGAGGTTTCAAATTCATTCGCCTCTCTTCCTCTTGTATCAAAGATCTTGTCAATTCTTCAAAATTGGGGGCTTTCTCCCTTATGTTCAGGCCTGCAATAAACATATGATAATCATCAGTCATACCATTCGTGGTAACCATGATGATATCAGTGTTCGATACTGTCTCCCTTATATTGGTCAGCTTATTTCTCAACTCCTTGATCCAAGAGATGAATGCAATGTCTGATTTACTCTCCTCCATTTTGATGGAGAGAATATTACTCTTGAGGAACAATAGGTGATTTTTATTTTTTTTATCTTATACAACTCCTTGAGAGTTGTCCAGATCTCATTTGCTAATTTACACTATTTGATGTGACGGATAATGTAATATTTAACTGAAAATTTCAACAATGCTTTCACTTTGTTCTCCCTCTTCTCCCAATCCTAAATTTTTGTGGCTCTTTCACCTCCTGCTGCAATTACCTTCAATTCATCCCCATTTGCAATCGCCCATGCACTTTGCCCCTCAAGCAGGGCCTGCAACTTGAATTTCCCATTAGAATAATTGGACCCATTGAGTTTATTTCTCTCATTCAAGTATGGCTCTGCCCTCTGATTATTCATTGTGACAGGCCCACCTCAAAAACATTTTGACCTCCAACTATAGTTAAAAAAATGGATCTATCTTCAAATCCAAAGGAAAGTTATTTGATTCTTCTATTGCAACTTGTAGGCTTTCAAAAATAGAAAAAAAAAGATCTTACAATAGGGCGATCTTCAAACAAAAAAATTACCTATGGACACTGCCAATCAAATTGGAAGGGCCTTGGCCTCAAGGCACATGATCCACATCGAATCGTATGAGTATGCCCAAATTCATCACTTACCAAAAATCCACCAGCGAACCTTTTATTTTATGCGATGTATATCACCACAATATTCAAACTTTGTGTTTGTGACTGACAACAGAGTTAATCGACCACTGGTATCCCGAAAAATGCATCCCAGAAATTAATTTCATTGCCAAGAAAAAGGTTTGAAGAGTCATACCACTGAAATGCAACAATACAATTTATATAGAGGATGGCAACAAGAACACATTAGGCATTACAGATGTGTGTCATAAAAATAATGAATGTTGCACATCAAGTGAGGATTATGAGAATTAGAACACTATTCAACAGTGATCATGATGCCATGATCACGATCTCCACACTCATGATCACAATGCCATGATATGTTGTGTGTAGAACTCCCTCTGCCAAGCCTCCACTACCACAACACACACCATAGGATTCAATTCTATTTCATAGGGATGAGGTACTTACCTTGGCTGAATTCTTTGATCGACAGTCCACCAATCCAATCTGCAACGAGATCTCCATGATGGTGAGCGACACTAGTGATCTTCTATGACATTCACTGATAATCCCTAAACTGGATCAGAATCTCCACAAATGCCATCGGTCTCCTATGTGAAAGCACCATTGTTTTTCATTAGTTATGCCATGACCATAAATCTCCCACCACACCAAGTATCCACCTTCTCGACACACACTTCGCTAATCACCCAGGTCGAATGCTACCTTTGCAACAATGATACCACTCGCAACAACACCTTTGAAAAAAAAAGTCAACTAGTCCACATCGCCTAGGCAACCAACCTCCCCGTCGACTGGGATCAATGCGGGTGTCTTCATAGCATGGTCGTGCTAACTAGATGTGCTGAAGAGAACTCCTCTAAGGGAAAACAACACATATATCTACCCTAAATCTCACAATGATCATAATAGAGAGCAACACTGTTGTTAACAGAAAATGCGCACTCGTCCAATTTTTCCTCAGAGAAAAAAAGAAATCTCTCATGTTATTCCACAACACTTTGCCTCCTTACCAAAACTTCTTTGCACCAGTCACCAAAGGTCATAATACAGCCACTTAGGCACTCTCACAGTTGCCAAAAACTCACCAGCTCTGTTACCATGCTAAGAAATGGAAGAAACCAAAATATATTCAGAAACTTAGCATCTTGCAGGAGCATGCTTCATCTAGATACTACCTCATAGATAATGCTCTACAATGATCATTATTCATCATGAATATATAAGTTTACATGACAATAGGAAAGTTAGAACTAACACCTAGAAAGTAGGAACTAATTCCTAAACTAGGACACATGCACAACTACTGAACAAACTCTCTCCAATAATACAAATTGCTCCATTAATTTCAACAAATCAAACTTCCAATATTACTAAAACAAATTTCCCTTACTCGAATTTCAACCATCCTAAGAAACACTAAGATAAATTTATAATGACGTCTTGAAACATACCCGAAAAATGGTGCCAACTGCATATTGTTTAAAATTTTCATATACTATGTCATTATTTCTTTTAAAACATGAGAGAGGATTGTATTATGTTAGTGTTACTAGTATGAAATATTTTTATTCTTAGAAATAGCATTTCTGTCTACAAGAGAACATGACACATTTTCTCTTTGTATGGCGATCAACAATAATTTGAGAGCTTTTGTCATTAATATTTCATCATCTTTTTTTATCTCATGAATTAACTTTCCAGAAGCCTTTAAATTATTTTCTACCTCTACAACATTAGAAAAAATTTGTTCCCAAGAGGAAGACTTCCTTTTCTTAGATAAACAGGAATATCATTTTGAAGAAAAGGCAGATAATACAGCCTAGTAATTTCTTCAAAAATTCTTGTCTCTTTAGGTAAATCATGATATGTCCTTTCAAATCTCTTGTTAAATTTAATAATAGATTAATCTTTCCATATTTTGATAGCTCATAGATTATATGTCTTTTCTTCACCCCATATTTTCAAGAAGAGATGATGAAAATCACTCCAAAAGCTTATTGACTCAACTATTAAATCTCTAAACCATCTCATTACCTCTCCATCTAGAGACTAAGTAAAAAAATTCATGAAGGAATATTCATGTTGAATCTCTAATTAATATGTAAATTTTTGAAAGGATTGCATGTGTTTCTTTATTGAAATATTATCCTCTCCATTAAACTTGGGAAGATACTTGAGAGAGTCCGAGGGAAAATCATGAAAAACAAATGAAAATTTCAAAGGCCAGTATATTTTTAAAACCTATGGATACAAAATTGTAGACTAATTATAAACTATTGGAGCAGAAATAACAATTTTTGTTCAAGATGATTGAGAGAAATATCATCATTATTTTCATAATATGAACAGGATTTTTCTAACTGAAGGATATGAGTAGAAGCTAAACTTCTCTTTTATGCAAGAGAAAATGACTTTTTGAATATGATATTTGTTATTTGTATAAGATAGAAGAAAATTCTCATCAACTACGTAGGAAGAACCAACAATGGACCAAGTAATAGAATGAAAATTTCTTGAGAATTGACATTGCTTCTACTTGTTGTTTTTGAAAAGAGTACTCCATTTTATTCATAACATTTACTGTCGAAAGCAGTTTTGAAATCCAATGGAGCCACTAGGTGAAAATTCAAACAACCTATACATGAATCTTATTGACTTCAAAAATTAGATTAAAAATTTCTCTAAAGAACCCAAGAAAATATTTAACTTTCATTCCCTAACAAGGATGCCAATTTGTTGTTGTGACCTGGATACAATTTCAGACTATAGAAGAATTATTGGCTAGGTATCAAAATATTGTGTGTTAAATTTCAACCTAAGTAGGTATTCTATAGATTAGTGGGACTGCAATAAGTCTTTAAAACCCTAATATCTCGTTTATTGCCATTAATTAGGCCAATTTCTCAAAAGACTAAGACTTATACAACTTTAAAGACTGATAGAAGAATGAAGGATAAGGACTAATCCATCAAACAATAAAGAATTTAAGAGACTAGAAGCCCAAGAGGAATTGCATTTAGCATTAAAGATTTCAATGAAAGGTAATAGTGTGTTCTCCAACATTAAAAATTATATGGTATTACTTCTACAAAATCAAAATCTACATTTGAAACAAACTGAATCTTCTATCAATCTTTTAGTCTTATCTCATTAAAATAGAATTTATTTAAACAGAAGGATTGTATGCACTCTTACACATAATAATTCATTTAATACATTCTAGGACACAACCCAAAAAAACCATGCTAGGAAAGATTTGCATATACACATAAGAAAAATATTCACCACAATCAATCAAATTTTGAGAAATGGAATTTATATTGATTTCTTGAGAAATAACTCAAAGTTTTCAATACAATATTTCATATTTCTCTCTCCGAGAATTAATGAACCCCTTTCAAGTTCTCACACGGGCTTCACTGGCGGAGCAATACCATACCACATGGGTTCATATTAGGGGATATATATTAAGGAAAAAACGACATATTATATTGGAGGATATATAGGGGGTAAATGGTTTTTATGTTGGTAAGTGCAAAAAATGGAGCTCAAAGTTAGCGTATAAAGGGGTATAAAAAATGTTAGTGAAAAAATGGATATCTACAATATCTAGTGAAAGTAGGGGTTTTCAAATTGGGAAGGTGTATTGGGTTAGCATTGGTAGGGAATTAAATAATGTGATTTTTAGAGGTATTTTCCAATATATAGTCAAATCAAGGGTATTATTTAATATGCCACGAACGCATGTGATATGTCAAAGGTTCATTGAGTGAAGCCCCGTGCAAGTTCTTCCTCCATTCCTTTTAGTTCTGGAGACATGAATTCAATTATTCTGTTGAATAACTGAAGGGTTTTAAGTTAAAAATTAATTAACTTTTATTTTTAACAATATTAATGCTATATATATATATATCTATATATATATATATATATATATATATATATATATATATATATATATATATATATATATATATATATATATAAACTTTTATAATAATACAATATATTTTCTCTAACACAAAAATTAAATAAATTAAAAAGAAAAGAAAAGAAACTCTTTTGAAACTATCTGGGATGAAAACTCCAACTTAGTGGTTTTGAAATGACATGGGTGAGGGGTGGGGGAATTTCATTCCAACCGTCCATTTCAAAAGGGGATATGGGCTCGAATCCCCACCATGGTCCCTCCCCTCCTGTCAAATATTGAACAGTGAAGGGGGTTCACATTTAATTTGGTCAATCAGATCCTTAATGATTCGTTTACCTAACTTATTTCACATCACATCCCTATTACAGTTGATTCAATTATCACTCTCCTAGTATATTTTACATGACGATTCATGAACTTGAAATATTTGTACAAAACACCTTACCTATGCATAATAGTACCTCCTGTAGCAAATATAATCATTATGGTACAAACCATGTTGAGATTGTGTAGTCTTGACGACTTACAGAATGGTGACTGAGAATTTAGGGTTTATATGATCTGTAGGAGCCATAATTCCTTCATCGACTTCTATTGAATAATCCTTTGAGATTTTGTACAGAGTTATGATTAGGACATAGATTAGGTATTTGCCGCATTTTTAGTTATGGAGACATAAATGTCTCCCTTCAAATCTAATTGTATAAATATGTCCTTCTGTGTTTAATAAATACAACACATAATATTATATTTTCATTATGGAATTATCCAAGCACTTGTAATAGTGGTATTATAGAAAGGTTTTGAAAGAAAATTGTTATCACCAAAAAATTGATCATCTAACCTAATTTACTAGATGGATCGAAGTACACCATGTAAAGCCAATTTTACCATAGTAAAATTGCTTTCACTGTGTTGACATGGAAAATGTTTGCTATACCAACAAGGGGAACTAACCTGACTGAAATCCCCAATTAGACCTACTTTTGTTTGGAATGGCTAGTTCCAATGGGTTTTAAGGGACCCCGTAAACTGTTAAATGCGTTGATATTTTTCTTCTGGGAGGAAGACTTCAATTAAAAAAAAAAAAAACGGCTAACCTCTTTGTATTAAATCCTATCTACACTACTTCTAACTACTATAATATAGTTCTA
Organism: Pinus taeda; assembly: GCA_000404065.3. NCBI lineage: Eukaryota > Viridiplantae > Streptophyta > Pinopsida > Pinales > Pinaceae > Pinus > Pinus taeda. The sequence goes on from APFE030765041.1 coordinate 115,788, forward strand.
GCTATCCTAATCTATCCTACAGGAGCATGATGAAAGAGAGGTTAAAACTCATATATGAATCCCAATTCTAAATTAATCAATTATTGGTTCACATGAGAACAAGGCTACATTAATTCTAAATTGCAATCCAATCACTCATACTGGAATACACATTCCTTTTATGGAACTAAATCTTGCAACTAATGTTTAACATACTTTCAGATCAGGGACTGCTTATGAATTAACTATGATGAAGAATCACATTCAAACAACCAAATCTAATCATAAACTGTAAGTCATCAATGGGCACAAACACAAATCACATTCATATTTATGCTCACAACAACATCTTGATCCTTAGCATATAAAGAAGAGGAAAATCAATTTGAGAAAAGGCTCCATCTCTGACCCAAATAATCTTCCTTACTCACAATAAACAAATGTTGTTATGCCAAACAAAAAAGCCCTTTCCTCATCTTTAGAGTTCATACTTATGCAAAATCCCATGATTCTCAGTCTTCCCTGCCTCTTCATCTCCCCCCACTGTTTTTGATATACAAATCGAGTATACAGAGATAGGATCATCAACATAATCGCTGACACATAGAAAGCATATCTGATGGAGCATTTCATTTCTTGAGGAAGTGAATAGATGTTGATAAAAAGGGTGACTGTGTGTCACCCCCATGATGAAAACCGAGAGAACTTTTCTTTAGGAATGCACAAGCAACGCGTGGGATTCTGACCTAGAATGTGCCTAAAGCTGGATCTTTAAACACAATGCTTCTGCATACATGACTCTTCGAATCCACTCCTACATCCTTTACTTCTCGCCTGCAGAGATAGTTATCATTAGCTTCATGATTGTGAACAATATAACAAAAATGTTCAAACAAAACATAAACGTTGCCTTCATTAACTTTTATAAAACTAGGGGAACAAGTGTGAAAGAAAAGTGTTTACACACAAAACATATGTAACACACAATTTTCCCACATAATCCATAGGCTTGACATGGTTTTCGAGGGCTTCACTTAATCACAATCGGGTATCGGCCCCTCCGCAGGTCGTAGTACCCATGCCTTCCACTTCCCCAATGTGCGATTACACTATCGAGACTCCACAGGCATGCCTTTCACACTAAAAACCTGCTCCCTTTCTTATATTGGGAAATTTGGAAAACACGGGAATACAAAGAAAATCCCGCTCTGATCACTTAGGCCGAACCTCAAATTTTATGTATCAGTGCCTATAAATATCGTTGGGTCCAACATATTGTATATCGCAATATGCATAATCTTGGGGCTCCGCTAATTGCGATATGCGATATGGCCCCAGACCCAAAAACACATATATCACATTTGATAAGCTCAGCGGGTCCATTATATCACTGTGCACATTGTGTATAAGGCCTGGGCTCCCTTGATATGCGATATGGGATATGGCCCTGGACCTGACATATGTATGAAGTATGGTTAATAGTGTTGTTAGGTCCGGAGTATAGTGGCGCACCTTATATATATAAGCCTTAGACCTTGGCCGATTGTGATATGCAATGGGGCTTCGAACCTGACATATATATGAAATATGGTTAATAGTGCCGTTAGGTCCGGTGCCTTATGGTATGCGTTGTGTGCCAAGGTTGAGTGCGACAAGCAAAAAAGGGATGACTTATGCATGTTTGTGAAGTCTTTCATTGTAAAGAGTTAAAAAGGAAATGAGGTACGATAGAAGGTTTTGTTTGTTAAGTACACAAATGACTATAGTGAGGGTGGGGGTGATTATGCATGCAGGCATAAATGTACTATGGATGCTTATGAGGATTTGGAAAGTCTCGCTGAAGGGAATGAATGAAGGGCTAGGCTGGGTTATGAATGAACCATGCAACATAGATTTATTCAAGGGGATCAACCATTAGGAATTGAAAATTTGACTCGTCATAGAGTTAAAATCACTGGGATGAAACAAATCATTCAGAGAGATGAAAGATCAGGCTTCTAGGGGACCCATTCAAAATTGCTACAAGGGCAAGTTTTAATAGGGTGGTAGTTGTGGCCACAACACACTATGAGAAATTACTTAATAAACCACCCTTTTTAAGTAATTTATAGTCAAACCCATGAATAATAATTAAATAAATCACTATTTATTTGCTTTTCTCCTAGGAATAATTAATTAAACCATTTATTATTATTATTATTATTATTATTATTATTATTATTTATCCTTGTTAAATTTTACCCAATCATGAAAAATAAACAGATAAATCATTATTTATCTTATTTTTCTCTAAGAATAATTAATTAATAGCTAATTAATTATTATTCTTTGTATAAATCACTTAGGAATAATTCAATAAATCATTATGTTTATTATCACTTAACTGATTCCTTGAGATGATAAATAAATCATTTATTTATTTATTATTTCTAAATAAAAGTTTAAATCATTTTTCCCTCCTAAACAAATATAATAAAATATTCCAAGTGGTTATTCCAAGAATGGGATCAATAATATTTTATTATTGCTCATTATTCAAAGATAACTCAATATTTTATTATAAATAGAAGGGTTTTCCATTCATTATTCACTTTTTATTATTTTCATTGTTACACTCACTATTGTAACTCTGCTTATTTTCATTGTCACGCACCATATTTTTGTTGGGTTTATGCATTATAGAAAAGAGAGACTCTACACAAGATGAAAATGTTTGCGGATAGCCAAGAACCTATCCCATAGAGGGGGACTAGTAGCATTTATTTGTTCCCTTCACAGGTATTATAATAAAATTATTCTTTACATATCTAGTTTCCATTAGATTATTGGAGTTATTACTCTTTCTTTTTGTTGTTTAACTATGATTTTGGCATAGATCCAGACTTTGGCATGTTTTGTTTCGATCAGTTGTTGCATATATACAATTTTTAGTAGCCATTTATATTGTTGAGATTGTTTGTCATCCACAATCTTATCCAGTTGATAAACGAAACCACACACCATGATGTTGGTTGGCCCTCTATGCCAACTAAGCTTCCCTCAGACATACCCAAGTTTGAGAGTATTTCTAGCGAGGATCTGACCAACCATGTTTGGTCCTTCCACATGTGGTGTTCGTCCAACTCCATAACCAATGACTCCATTAATCTTTGTTTCTTGCAATGCACGCTCACTGGAGATGCTAAAAAATGGTATGAAGACCTGCCCTTCGCCTCTTATTTCATTTTTGTGATGCCTGCTAAAGCGTTCCTTTCATATTTCTAGTTAACTCTCTGGTATGACACAGATAAGAAGCTATTGACCACATTTCGTCAGTCCTTTGCCACTCATATTTCTAACCATGTTCAAGAGTGGCATCGAAGGAGGAGCACATGTTGTGCCCCGTCTTTTGAAGATCGTGTCTATATAGATTGGTTTCTTAAAAGACTTTTATCCCCCATCAAGAAATATGTCATGTCCCACTTTCCTCAAACCAAGGAAAAAGCTCTCCAGACCGCTTTGAGATATGATCTGATTTATGCACAATCTAGTTATGTCTATACCGTCATTCCAGACCTCCCTCATCCTGAAAGTGCCAATTCACTGGGGGCATCTCATGCCACCGACGGTATCATTGGATCCCTTTCACAATCTTTGCCATACCCTCAGCAAAGTTATGGCTACCCGCAGGAGGGGCACTAGTTCCTCCAACACGTATGCCCCTCCTGCTAGCAACACATTTCTAGGTCCCCAACCCATCTACCAAACTATTGCTCCTCCTTATGCACAGTCAAGCACTCTATCCCCTCAAGAATTAACACCACAATCCCTCATGCATCCTCAGCCCTAGTAGCCACTTTCCCCACAGGGACAAGTGTTTTCGCATCAGAGTGCTCCCAATCCCAAAATTCAAAGAAAAATAATAAGGGGAAGGGTAACCAAGGTAACTAGCCTAGTAAACCCCAGGGGAATTAGCCTAACACCAATAAATAGCAACAAGGAGGCCAACCCAAGCAGAACAAGGGTGCTCACACAAATAATCCTTGTGCATGTTGTGGCATACATGGCCACTATACACATGTGTGTCCTATTTTACCCAGATGTGCCAAATGTGGGAATATCAAGCAGCTTCTTGAGGTCAATAATCGCCTCACAATCCCACACTAACTCAACTCGATGTGCTCACAAATCCTTTCCCTCAACAAGGATTTGTTGCTGCTTAACCTTAGCCAAGTCATGCAGCCCACCTCCCCCAACCTTTTGGTCCTGGTGACTACCAGATCCTTATGATGAACTCTCGTGAGTCAAACCCCTCCAATATCAACCTACAAACTCGGCCTCGCCAATATGACAAGCCCTCCATTTCGTCTACTACCGAGTCCAAAACTAAGGTATCTGTTGAGACTCTTACAACACCAAATGGTCCTTTATAGATCCCTCAACCTAAGGTTGAGGCCATTCCTAAGATCCCAAAGGGACCATTACATCTTAATGCAGATTCTAATAGAGCCGCCCATACATATAGTATAATAAATGACTTGGTGGAATCACCTACCGCCATGTTGACGCAGGAAGTACTCCAGTCGTGACCATCCCAAAAGAAAGCTCTACTAACTACCTTGGGTGTATTGGATCCTTTTAATGATCATTTGATTGTCTTCTTGATTGATACATCAGAGCATCCCTCATTACCTTCATCGGTTCCTTTCGAGATACCAATTAGAATTTGTAATTCCATCATCTCCTGATGCATTATTAATGAAGGCACATCCACCTCTGTGATGTTTGTTGTTGTTTGGAAACAGGTAAAGTCACATGAGTTGTCCCCCTCCACGATCACTTTGCGTGCTTGGGATGGACACTCCTCCAACCCCTTGGCATGTACCGTAACTGTCCAGTGACCCTTGCGGGCAAGATTGTCCATGTCAACATTGAAGTCATTGATGCCCCTTTAGATTACAACATTCTCTTAGGTTATAGTTAAACATATGCCATGTCCTCTGTCGCATCTGTGATCTTTCGCAAAATGGGCGTCCCCCATTAAGGGAATATCGTTACCATTGATTAGTTGACTTACTACGAATTGGAATCCATTACCACCCTAGATTCCATTATCTCGTCAATGTCCGACAAACAGTCTTCAACTTCTTCCACCAATTTCTCACCCAGAGTCTAAAAGATTCGTCATTGTTGGGTGCCTCCCCTGGTCCTGCCCCTCCCATTTCTGAACCTACATCGATGAGTGTTTTCATGTTATAAGCATCACCGACTACCCTTAAGCATTCTGGTACACCTGATCATAGCCAGCTCATTAGCAACCTGCGGTTACTCTTCTAGCTAAACCCTCTGAATGCACTACCCCAAAACCTCCTCCATTTGTGGGTACCTCTCCTATGTTTCCACTATGAACTGTTCCTCCAAGTTTCAACCATCCAGGAGCTATTCTGTTGAGACATTATCCTGCCAGCCAGATACCTGTCTTATTCCCCCCTCCGAGAATTTTTTCTAAACCTGTCATGGATTCGCTGGTCCTTCCTCACATAACAATAGGGATCCCAGTATGGTACATTGATCCCCCTACAAAAATTCTGTATGGTCATCCAAGACCATATCATGCTCTGACCTCGATTCAATTGGTCCCCATGACCCCTACCGCTGCTTCAGTGCAATTACAAACTCAACAGGAACCAATTCCTGTTGTGAAAGCATCTGGCTTGTTTGGCAAAGCCAAAAGGAAAAATTCAAAGGAAAAGGCTCCCCAAGCTCCTCCATCCCCTAAGGCCCCAAAGTCATCATCCCTATGTGCTCTATGTCAAGTTGTTGGCCACACCGCCAACAACTTCCCTTAACTTCCTCAACTTAAACCTTTGGTTCATGAGGCATTCCTAGAGTCGAATATTCTGAAAGTCCATGTTAACTTGTCAGTCCCACCTAAGAAACTCAAAATGATTAGCACAAACCACCCTTGTGCCCTGTGTGATATTCATGGTCACTATTCCCATTATTTCCCTCGTCTCGATGAATTTTCTGATTGCCTTGGGGAGATTTATGAATACGAGGCCACTCGTAGTGGAGGCTTTACTCCTCTACCTGTGGATTTTGGTACCACTAGTAAACTAGAACAGGGGAACTTTGGCCCTAATATTGAGATCCCTCCCCCTGATGTCAAGATGACAAACACCACAAGCCCCATTCTTTAGTTTTCGTCATCCTTGAGTTCCTCACAAGAAAAGCTTTCTAAGGTTTTTGCGCACATTTCTATCAGACCTCCTTCGAAATAATCCCAGTTCTCAACATCAGTAGATCCTCCATCTACCAGTCCATCATCTACCATTCAAGACAATGCGTATGTGAACCTTGTTTCTCAGGTTGATGCACCAGGTAATCCTGCTGCATCATGTAGTCAGTCTTCCTCCCATCCGCCCATCTCCCAACTTGATGAGGACACCATGGAAGCTGAGACTAATCCTGATTGCCCCTACACTTATGTAAAGGGAAATTTATTCACAGGATTTTGAAGGCCATTCCCTTCCTAATTCTCCCCATGTGCTATACCTCCAGAAATTTCACTCATAGAACATCCCTTTGATTTGTGTTTCTTTATTTCTACCATGAAGATAGGAAGATTGCATCATCTCATAAGTTACCTTTTGTACCTTTCAGATCGATCCATCATCCACACTGTATATCAGTAATGCCGACAATGTAAGTCGCTTCTCCTGGAATCTAGCCTCGGGAGCCTAGGCCATTTTTATCCCCTTGCATATGTTAGTACTTTTGAATGACATGTGTGTTAGATCTACCACCAATAATCATGCCAAATATGATGCAGTGATAGGTTTTTTAGTTGATTCCCTTGCTCATCGCAACCATCATCTTGATGTTCGTTTAGATTCCTTGCTACTTTTCATGTAATTGAATGGTGTGTATCATGTTCATAACCAAGTCCTATTTAGAAATTATCTATGAGTTATGTTGTTGGTACTGTTATCACTCAGGTTGTTCCCTGCTTCCTAAAGGGAATACGGCCGAGGTAACCACTGACCAATCTTTTAGTTACAGGTCCTAGCCTACCTACAACCAGAGAGGGCTCTCTCTTTATAGTTTAGCTTTGTTTGATGAATGTTTTAGGCTAGTTTATGATGCACTGTTTGTTTGAATTTGGTGGGTTGATGAAATTCATATAGAACTGAGATACAATTAGCGGGCATTTGTTCCGTTGGGCAATGGAAGTTGAGGTATTTGTGCTTTTGAAGGTGGATTTTGTGAAGACAGGGTGTTGCTGCAGAGCAAGTTAGGCATATGTGAAACAATTTTATCAGATTTGTTGATGAAATTATGGAATTAGTGAGTGAAAGGCAGTTAAGAATCTTTCACTATGCTAAATGAAGAAACATGAAGGTATTGCTTAAGAGTAGTTAAGAATTCTTAAACAGTATTCACCATGTTAGGATAAGTTCAGACATGAGCAATTAAGAATTCATATCTATGGCTGATCCAGCAGAAAACATATTTAGAAATAGAGATTGAGCATAGGGTGTTTGAAACAAATCCTAGGCTATTCTTTTTCTCTACTTACTAAGATTGTGAAAACATAAGAGTTATGGAATAAACAAGAAACACATACACAGTTAAGAGAAACTTATTGATTCAGCAAATGACACAGGAATTCTACAACAAAACAAAGCTTTACATATCCATCTTCAGAGAGCGTTGGAACCAGAAATCTCCATCAGAAATTTTTATTATCAAAAAGTCTTCAGTATACAACAGATCTCTTCAGAAAGAATTTCACTACAACCGACCCTCAATGCGTTATCTGAGGGGATATATATACAAAAATAGGGTATAAAATATCTCAGTAGAGAGTTATGGTGCAATAAATTGCACCACCAACTCTCTTACAAAAAGTAAATGACAACATAAATATAGCTTTTAATGCTGAGGTAGACGATATTTTTCTATCAGACAGATTTGACTTTATGGTTATGGAAAGTAGGCTGTAGCAGTGCCTTTAACTCTGCATTAATTTAGCCTGTTGTCTGGGTGCATTGCTGAGTCACCTGTACGGCCACTTGCTGTACCTGTAAGCTGACCTGCCTGCTGACCTGTCTGCTGACCTGTAAACTCTGATTTTTCTCCAAAAAAAATGAAAAAAGCAAAGTGGAATTATCTGGGCAAAATCTCAAGCATTGCTTGCCAGCAATCAGCTGGGGGTAGCTGATGCCTCCTCATTTTTACGACTATTTCATCTACCTCTGTATGCCTGTAAAAGTTTGGAGGGACTTCGAACAGGTAATTTATTTCATGTTCAATAAAGAACAGATTTTCAAGTTTGTCATAGAGAGATTGCCCAGAGGGAGGCCCTGTTTCTTCTGTGGAGCTGCTGGATGCAGGGATTTGGTTTTCAACATAATTGTTGATCCTTGTCATATACTGATTATATGACAGCAGTTGTCCTGTGCCAGTCACTAGGCTTCGAAGTCCTTTGTCCTGTAATATGGTCATTTTAGCTCTAAATTCATCTATCTCAACCTTCATCTACTGACATTTCCTCTCCAGTGTCTGAGTAAAATTCCTTAAGGTTAGTACCTTCTTGGCTGTGAGGATTGTATCTGTTCTGCTGCTTATTTGTAGAGCAGCCAATTCCTCTCTAGTGCGGTTATTGAGAAAATGAATCATTTTAGTGGCCTGCTTGGGTATGATTCGCAGGGCTGTCCTGGCTCTCTGAATCTCTACATGAGCTATTTCTATTAGCTCCACTTGTTCAAAAATTGCCTGAATGGACCTCCATTGGTCCTGTATAGATTGGCCAATTTTGGCCCAATAATCTCTTTATCTCTGCTAGTTTTACCCTAGTCTCACTCTTTTTCAGAGAGTTTTCATTTGGCTCAGGCTTTTATTTCCTCTTTTGCTTTTCTGCCACTGTATCTTGATTTGTCATAACTGGCCTCCAGCTTGGCCAGTTTTTCCTTGGCAATATTTATTTCAGTGACTTGAGTTTCCAGCTCTTTAACAGTCTTCATCAACTCCTCCATGCCCATGCTGGATTCTGCTGCTGCTGTTGCTTCTACTGTTGCTCCTGTTGCTGATGTAGCTGTAGTAGGTGTTGGAACAGTAGGAGGGGCTACTGTTGCTTGTGTTGGAGGGGCAGGTTCAAGATTTGTTGAAGTTTGAGGGGGCTGGGAGGTTGATTCCCCTTGCTTGTCCTGCAGAGCTTTCTCTAACTCTGCCTCCATTTGTAGTATCCTTTGGTTCATGACCAGTAGCAGCTCCATGGCATTATCCACCTGCTTCTCTTGTGCTAGCTATGTTGTTTCAGGATGGATGGTAGGAGGCAATTTTTCCTGTCTTCTCAGTGCAGCTATATCATCCTCTTTTTTCTTCATAAGGGCTCTAACACCCTTTGCATCCTTTGGGTCATGTCCCAAATCAATAATTATGTCCTCCAGAGTCTTTATTCTGTTGTCTTTTGTAGAGGAGGACAACCTCTCCAAATCAAGCTGTCTGTTTGTGTGCTTTAGGGATTCCTTTAGCTGATGGGCCAGCATTGCCCTGTCAGCAAGTGTTGCATACACCATTTCCCCAGTCTGTTTGTGCAGCTCAATCTGATCTATGGGGTGTATGTCTTTAGCAAAGACCTCTAGGTTTGTCCTGCAGTAATCTGCTGTGGTCTTTGGATGTGGGACTTTGGGCTTCAGATGAGTGAAGATCATCTTTTCTTCCTTTAGATCATAGGCAGCCATTAATATTTGCTTTTTGGCTGGGGTTGTATTCAGGAATTGATCATAGAGTTGCACCCTTAGCAACTCATTTTGTGCCTTGATCTCTTTGAAGCCTTCTTTAACTGTAGCTGGCTTTTTACCCTATTGTCTGGAGGAGGATACCTCTATGGTATGTTGCTGGGCCTGTTCTAGCTGAAATGAGCTAGTGGCAATCTGTTGGCTTGTCTACCTTTCTTTGTTGTGGCTTTCTGCCAGTTCTTCACTTATATCTCCTTCTTCTGCTTCAGGGTCTACCCTCGACCTCTTGGCCTCTGGTCGCTGTGATGACCCTGTTGGAGGTGTGATCTCCTCCCTGTCTCTCTTTTTCCCTCTCTCATCATTGAGAGGAGTCTGCAAAACTGGGTTTTGAGTTTGTTCAGTTTGCTGAGGAGGGGCTTGTTCTGATTGCTGGTCCTTTGGAGTACGAGGCTGCCCTGTCTCTACCTCTTGTTGTTCATCCATCTTCTCCTTTCCTTTTGCTGTGGTTGTTGTTGCTGGAGCTTGCTGGGTGTCCTGTGCAGCTGGAGCAGTAGAGGTGCCTTCTCCTGCTTGGACTAGTTGCTTGAACAAGACCTGTTGACAAGAGTCTAAGTCAAGAGTTTTTTCCAAGTCCTCTACATTCTACTCCATTATTTCTTCCTGAGTCAATTCCTCTACTATTGATTCAGGCACCCATTCATCTTGATTAGCAAAGTGTTGTATTTGAGGGATTGGGCAATGCTTATAGGCTAGCAGCCTATATCTAACCCTCCTGGCACTGATGAAAGCTTCAGGGTCATAAGGGACCCACCAGAAGCTTCTCTTGAGTTTGAGTTGTTGTCCTAGTATTTGGTCAGCTTCTTGCCAACCATCTTTTTTGTTCATAACAAATGGGACAAGGTGGTCCCTGAACTTCAGGTTGGCTTTCTTCTTGGCACTGTGAAAGTGTGTTAGATCAGAGTTTATAAGCTGTCTGTAGTACTCCAGGGCAAATAGCCTCATAGGGACATATTTTCGGAGCCTGTAGGGACAGAGCTCACAGCCATAAATTCTGATGACAGTGTGGTTTTGGTACAAGTACCAATCACCAATTTTGTAACTTCTGGATAGCTGCAAGATTTTCTGCATATCCTTGGACAATCTGATAGGAGGGGTCCTCATTAAGAGGCATGTGACTGGATACACAAACTGATCAATGAACTCACAGTATGAGTAGGGGGAATTCTGGACTTGGTGGAAGACAGAAGTCTAGAAGATCATAGACCTCCTCTCACCCTGTGAGTCTAGTTTCCTGATTGAGCACTGGAAGCAATCTGTTTGGTAGTATAAGAATAAATGATAGATGTATGAGGAATATTTGAATATTGCCTCCCTCTTCAGCCTTGTTAATTGATCATGTATCTTATTGGCAATGTATTTGGCATAATTGTATTTCATAGCAGGGGGCTTCACAAGGTTGTATGTAGAGAGCATGACCAGCACAGTTAGATCGACATGCTTGTTTGTAGTGAACCCTAGCACAGAGGTCAGCATATCTACCAGTAGCTTGCCAACCTCATTGAAATCTGCATAGGAAAAAGGAGGTGGCAGTCTGCCTTCATGAATTTCCTGGCTATGGAAGCAATGTCTGTGCTAGAGAGTTTGGAGCCCTCATCTAGCAAATAGTTCATGGAGAAGGGGTATAGCAGCTGGGTCTGCTTGTAGTTGAGTATCCGGTTGATGGAATCTAGAGTTATATAAAAGAGGATGCTCCCAGATGGAGACTTCACAGCCCTGAGTTTCTGGTCATAGTTCTCTGCACATAGGTGGATGACTTCAGGAAAAATGTTGACAGAAGGAAGGAAGTAGGTGGGCAGATTGGATTCCCAGATGCCATACAGGTCACTGTTGTCCAAGTGACTGTTTCTTAGTTGGCAGTATGTTTGCAAGTGGCTTCTCTCTGCCACAAAGTCTGTGATGAGGGCATCACTGTCCACTAGTGGCATAGCTTCTAGTTCTCTGTTAGGTGGATTTATAGGAACCACATGCAGAGCAGCTGGAGTGGCCATTGTCTTGTTTTTAGCTAGATGCTTACTGTATTTCAAGCTTGCTATGAATGCTGAGGAAATGGCTTACTGATATCTGTTTGCAGTGAGTAGTTTGGCAGTGCAAGGAGGCTATTACAGGCTTAAATGAATCTGTGGAGCACTCTGTTTTGAAGAACCAGAGTGTGTTTGAGCTGGTTAGTTGGTTACTTGCAGAGAATTCCTTTAGCAGGGGTGAGGGAACTGTCAATTCAGTCTTCTAGCCGGTAGCTCGGCTTCTTTAGTTGCTCTTTGTGGGAAAAATGGTGAATTTCACAGAGGGTCGCGGGTTTCTTCGAAACTTTCGTCGCGCAGGGGTCTCAGTGGCTTTTTAAGTAGATTTCAGTGGTGAATTTAACAATGTGGGTCCTTTGACTGAGTTTCTTATGCAGGAAAGTAGGATTGCAAAGGAGAACAATGGATAAAAGAGGATGCCTGCGGCAAATACCTGGTTTTAATGGCGTAGAAAGCATTTGCAACAATTGAATTGGATGAATTGCAGGTACTTGGGTTGATAATGGAGGCGGCAGCAACTTTGGCGGATAGCTTTTGATTTTTGACCATTGTAGGTTGAATTTCGCACGCAGAGGAGCTCTAGAGCTCGTAGAAAATAATGCGAAATAACGGTAATTTGACGCCTTTTTATGCATTTTTGGCATATTGGCGCTTTTTTGTGATGACATCACGCTGACGTCATCATGGGCCCAGGTACGGATGGGTGACGTGGCAGCTGACGTGGGTGCCCAGGTGGTAGTGACACGGTGACAGGGTGGACTGGGTGACATGGTGGCCAGGGGTGACGTGGAGGCTTGGTGGCGGCAAGGCGGGGTGACATCACGCTGACGGGGGCGTTATGTTAGTGTGGGGGGAAGGCAGTAAGCGGTCTCCTCGGATAGTTTGATCCAGGTGGATGTTGGTGGCCACCCACCTATCCCACTTGGACCCCCACAATTGTCTCTTTCAGCATTTTCAGTTTCCTTAATTGTAGCACAACTTACTATTTTTAGCAGTTTTTCGGGTCCTGAACTTCCGGAGCCGTTTTGAGGCCCTAAACGACGTTTTTGGGGGAATCCAGGGGCAACATGGCTCCGTGGAACATGGACCAGTGTTTCTTGTTCCAACAATGGTAGTTCTCGGATAGATCTTTCTAACGAGCTATCATACGTGTCAAACGGAGATCGTATGCCAAAGTTACGACCCCGGGAAATTGATGTACCAATTTACCCAAAACTGGGCCCACAATTTGGCGTTTCATCTTCTAAGGGTCGGTTTTGGAATGTGAAGGGTTTTCCATTGTTTCTCAATAATAAATAGGCCTTTGAGCCTCATTGTAATAGACGTTCGTAACAGTTCAGAGACATGTAGCCACACATCTCTTCTCAGAGATAAGCTACCATAGTCCTAGCTGGTTTCTTTCCAATTCTTGTTGTAAGCATATTTCGGTATTTACCATTAATGAAATGAAGTGTTATTTCCGCTGCATCTCTCTATTTATGGTTATCGCATCTCTGTATTTATGGTTATCTCTGTAATCTATTGCGTTCCAATTTAAATCCAGATCAATGGTATCAGAGCGATTTGCTTTTTTCTCGGTTTTTCTTTGCATGTCCCCAACGAGGTCAGGATATAAGGAGTTAGGACTTGAACTGGTCGAACCTTTGCAAGACCAGCCTCGAAAATCCCGACGACCTCCCATGGCGGATGAGAAGAAAGACGAGGGGCAGGAGATCCTATCAAAATCTTGCTCGAAGAAGCCCTCGAGCGGCAACGGAACGCGATGATGGACAGCTTTGCGCAGATCCTTCAGCGGCTACCTAGAGGTCACGCATCGGCTTCCAACAGCGACTCTCGAAACGCCACGCCCTTTAAGGTACAAGTTAATTTTGAAACCCCATCTTCGAGGGTAAAATAAACACAGATGCCGTAGATAAATGGTTAAATCTGCTAGATGGGTATTTCTCTGTTCATGAATTTTCAAGTCGGTAAAAGATTGTTTTCGCTCTTCTCAAAGCAGCCCCCCACGTCAAGGACTGGTGGGAAACCTACTGCGAGCAGAAGGATGAAACTACAGGCTCGCTATTTTCAGCCGCACCCACTTGGGAATCATTCCAAAATGCCATCAAGGAGCAGTACTACCCTGTCAAAAGCTATGAGGACAAATACATCAAATGGACCACACTGCGGCAAGGACGAGACCAAGATGTGCGAGTTCACAAACATTTTTCATACCCTTCGCACACAGCTGGGTATCAAAGATTCTGAGCTGCATCTGGTACTCAAATACTGTGGTTGCCTACACAGATACATCTAGGAAGAGATGGAGTTCTTGAACATCTCCTCACTCGGCACAACATACCGATACACTGTCAAAATCAAGCAAAAGTTCAAACAGAAGAAGCGAGACTTTGGATCTGCAAATCCGAAGCCCAAAGGACAAAGCCAAGGCGGGGTGACCCAAGACAACCCCTTGAAGTTGCAAGAAAAGAACAACACCACGAAGCCAAAGAAGGACACATGAAAGTGGTGTGAGTTTCACAAGAGTCCCACTCATAACACAAGTGAGTGTCGGACCAAGCAGTCGCTGGTGGCTGAGTTGAAGGCTTCCGAATCAGATGCATGTTCCAACTCTGAGCCAGAACTTGACAAGGGGGATGGCAAAGGGAAGAAAATCATTGATGCGGATCCTAGTGCCACTGTTGCCACTGCCAAGATCCAGAAGAATGAGCCCGAAGAGCCAGAGGAGGGGGAACGTCTTTTCCACTCACAGATGTGGGTGAAGGGTTCACCACTGCAATTCATTGTCGACAATGGTAGCCAAAAGAACCTTATTTTAGCAGAGGTCGTGAAGCGGTTGGGCCTACCGACTACACCACACCCGCAACCGTACAGTATCGGGTGGCTTCATGAAGGACGAGATCTCAAAGTTCGCCCGCAATGCCGCCTTCCCTACAGCATCAAACCATTCATAGACGAGGTATTGTGTGATGTTACACCTCTGGATGTTTGTGATGTATTATTAGGCCAACCATACTTGTGGAGGTGGCATGCTGTGTATGAGTCAAGGCCTTGTGCTGTCATTATTTCTTTGGATAATTCATTATACAGGATACCGGAGGTAGCCCCACCTACTGCTGCCTCTTTGATCATTGCTAAGAAAGGCAGCAAGCTCATCTCCCAGACCAGGAAATTCATCTGTCTGGTTCACCCCCAAAGTGAGGGGAAGATCGTTACTACATCCATGACCCCCGCAAAGGGTTCCTCCACGCAGCATCAACAACAAAAGGATATGGTCATGACAGAACACAGGAACAACTTCTCCTCACCCACAGGGGTACCACACAAGTTTCAGGTGGGCAACAAAGTCTTGTTGCATCGACAGAAAGAACGCCTTACTAGAACCCATCAGAAGCTCAGACCACTCCGACAAGGTCCTTACACCAGTAGCAAGGCTATGGGCAACAATGCTTTGAAGCACAGCATTTCTCCATTCCTTCGCTTGCACTGAGTGTTCAATGTGGACCATCATCGACCATGCTTCCCACCATTTCTGGTCACATCAGAGATTGTAGAACAGCTCACCAAGGACCCAGCTCAGCAGAAGCTTCCTCATCTCAGGGAGGAACTCAACGCAATGGGGACCATTGCTTACTAAGGGGGGAGGAATGATCTAGGTGGATGTTGGTGGCCACCCACCGATCCCATTTGGACCCCCGCAACTGTCTCTTTCAGTTTCCGTAATTGTAGCACAATTTACTATTTTTAGCAGTTTTTTCGGGTCCTGAACTTCTGGAGCCATTTTGAGGCCCTAAACAACGTTTTTTGGGAAATCTGGGGGCAACATGGGTCCATGGACCGATGTTTGTCCTTCTTAAAGTGGTAGTTCTCGGATAGATCTTTCTAACGAGCTATCATACGCGTCAAACGGAGATCGTATGCCAAAGTTACGACCCCGGGAAATTGATGTACCAATTTACCCAAAACGGGGCCCACAATTTGGCGTTTCATCTTCTAAGGTTAGGTTTTGGAATGTGAAGGGTTTTCCATTGTTTCTCAACAATAAATAGACCTTCGAGCCTCATTGTAACACAGTTCGGAACAGTTCAGAGGCATGTAGCCACCACATCTCTTCTCAGAGATAAGCTACCATCGCCCTAGCTGGTTTATTTCCATTTCTGGTTGTAAGCATATTTCGGTATTTTCCATTAATGAAATGAAGCATTATTTCCGCTGCATCTTTGTGTATATGGTTATCTCTGTATTTTACTGCGTTCCTGTTTAAATCCGGATCACCACATGTACAACATGCACGCAACACCACTTGTACATAGCAGTACATATCCAACATGTACATAGCATCATCTGTACACAACACTGCGTATCCCACCCACTCAGAGCACCATATGCATACAACACTGCATCATGCACACAGTACAATATACACTCAACACTATATGTCCAACATGTACATAGCACCATCTATACCCAACACTGAATATGCAACATTCATACAACACTACCTGTATTAACACCCTGTACATAATATTGCATAAATAACATGTACACACACTACATATGCGCAATACTGCATGCGCACAATCATCATGAATGCAACATGTACAACATGTATGACATATGCACAACAATAATACCACACATCTGAAACCACACTACATCTATCAAGCAACCTTGCTTCCAACGTCTTATCCATGCTTGTCCTAGCATGTCACAGACCACACTGCTTACATTTTGATGATGTATCCCTCGCTATAACCTGTCCATAACATAAGCATAATACAAGCATAGAATATAAATTCATATTCACATAATACCGAGCTCATATATTTGTCATGACTACTCTTCCCACTTGATTCCTCATAGCTAGGAACTTCTTCATGCCATTTGCCTGTGTAAGAAATCATTCTGCCACAAGAATGATTCTTGATGATCTGTCGGACAATGACATAGATACATGGATACATACATACATATACGTAAATATTAGCATAAACAATCACGATCCCGTCAGACAACGATATTCATACATACATATATATACACATAAATGTTAGCATTAATAGTCATGATCCATGATGACCCTGTCAAACATGACATACATACACACCTACATGTATACATACATAAACATCAACATAATCATGATCATAACATAATTACCAGATATCAAGGTCAAGGTTAAGAGAAATTCCGTATTTGCGCATAACATGCACAACATTGAGAACAATCGTTCCCAACATAGCTAAGGCATCTGACACCTCAGATCCATTTACTTTACCTTCTTTGGTTACCTTTCTCATGTTTGTACTACCATTGTCCGTTTACCACAATGGACCAACCAGTCCAACTGACTGTCATAGTTTTATCTTCCACTGTGCTTCCTCATGCATAGAGCTTCATTTGTGTCTTACATTACCTATTGGGTACCACACAGCTCTCCCCGAGCTCCATTAACTTTCCTCTTTCCCAACCAATTCGCAAGACTCAAAACAATAAAAGGAAAGAATGGAAACAACAACAAGAAGACCATGAAAACCAAAAGCAATACGACACCACGATAAAGTGCCATAACTGTTACACAACATTTTTCCATTTTCCTTGTACTCCTTGTTCCTTGATCTTGAAGCACCTCTATAGTAAACCCTGTGTACTTCCCTATCATGAAGAACATCTCTCTAAGTCACTTTCCATCTGCAAAGAATTTTCCCTTTACATCATTTCCAGAGATACTTCCTTTAAACCCAGTTTTAAAGGCCGACACTATCCCTCAGTTTCTTCCCCGCGCTGATTTACTAAGAATAACACTGAGCCCCGCGCCGATCAATGTTGTTATCCCTTGATTACTCGTGTCGATACTCTTCTGGAAAGTTTTTAAAAACGAAATCGAAGCTTCTAGGTCTATAAGCTTCGTGAACGGAAGTCTGGTAAATGTTTAGTCGAGATAGAGCCGAGAGAGACTGTTTGGGCTCCTTTCCTCTATTAAAAAGTAACTAACCCAAGAGATAAGGCTCCTTCCCATCATAAGAGGAACCATATCCCCTCTCTCATGCCTATATAAACTTCTCCCATTCCAACCTCAACTTGCTAATGGAAGGGTTGGAATAATCTGCAAAAGCTTGCTAGTCTTAGCTCTTAGTTTATGCTTGTTAAGAGCTTATTAATGGGAGAATAGCTTGTAGAATGTTTTGGTGTGAACAAGGAGAAAGATATCTTAAACTCCCATGATTGAGTTGTTTGAGGAGATGTTAGAGTGATGCTTGGGATCTGAACCCATCAAAGGAAACTTGCAATGCTAAGGCGAAGGTTGTACTTTCCTTTTTGTCATATTAATACAGCTGATATCTTGTTTCCAATATCAATTTCAATACTGTAATTGGTAGCTTAAGACTCTTTATCCTCTTAAGTAGATTGGACTCTATTGTATGTTATCACGTGTGCACTGGTTTCTTGTCTATTTGTTTCAGGTGTTTGATTAACAAGTAAGGAGTTGATCGCTGGAGCAAAAACACAAGGACATCATCAAACAAGGATAAGATATACAAGAGGTAGGATCTTATCCATTCTCAGTCTAAGGGAACTTATGTTAGATTGTCTTGTTTGCAGCTAGACCCACTCTCTTGGGCTAGAGGGATCGTCTCTTCCCACAGAGAGGATATTCCTACACCACAAATTGGCGACTCCACGGGGGAAGAAAATCCCTCTATTTGGATTGTTCTTCATCTCATGGTGTTTGATGATTTTTGTCGTACTACCATTTCTCCTTTGTTTTCTGAATTTTACACCGTTTGCAGCCTTTGATTTTGAATTTAGAGTGGCTAGTCTGTTTGTGGTTTGAGATTTTTTTTTTTTAATCCCTCGATCAGCGTTGTTATTTTGTTGACAGTCGCGTCGACCAACGCTAGTTCTACTTAAACAGTCGCGCGACAACCCTTTATGGTGCTTTCTACCCGTTAAACAACCATGCCGATTCCTGTAGGTTGAAATCAAGGTTTCTTTTCAACTATATGCCAGTGTGTCTTGCCCTTCTAGATTCTATTTCTTGGCCTGTTTGCGTCTATTCTCCCTATGAACTAAGATAACTAGGATGCTTTTTTTCTAGGGTTGATTGATTGATTGCCTTGAAACTTCATTTCTTGGTTTTCTGAGTTTTTTTTTTGGATGGTTTCTATGACGCTAGTGCATCTAGGTCGATCACCATTCATTTGTTTGTTTACTCATTGTGTCAAGATTATGATTTGCTACTTCATTTAATCCATCTTTCAGTCGCAACATATTCATTGCTTCATTTTCAATTGAATGAGTGAAAGAGTCTCGTTTGTTCTCTTATTTCGAGTGTCTCTTTTCTCTTTCTGAGCATAGATTACATTGCTTGGTTTGTCGATTAAAGCATTTATGTGTTTGGTTTGTTTGATTCAGGGAAGAATTTGCTTTTAGTTTCATTTATCATGCTTTGGATTTGGTTGATGCTTGTTTGTTTGGAATTGTGAAATTTTCATTAAAAATGTTCTATGTGAAATATTCATTTTGCATTTTATAAAAAGAAGAACATCATTCTAGTTTACTTAAGCGAAAATATTGCATTAGTAGCATCATTGAGAAACTAGAATTGCATCATCATAAGCATTTGAAATGAAATGAAACTTATTTTGTTGTTAAGGGAAGATTAAGTGCATTTAGGATGTGTATTAGTGAAATATTTCATCCTTTGATTGTCGCAACAATTGTGTGCTCTCTATCCCTTAATTAGGGTTAAATTTCATCGAAGAAAGATTTCTTTTCTCATACAATTGCATATATGAGTTTTCAGATGACAACGACAGGGCCTTGGAATTGAAACCTAATTCAAGATCAACTGTTAAAATTTATTGGATTAACCTAAGGAAGAATTGAAACTTAACGCTCACATTTAGTGGTCTAGGCTAGAGACGTGTTCCGATGTCTTTAAACCTAGCAGTTGTCGTTAACTTTAGACAATGCTAGTACGAACTTGTGCTCCTCGTACCGCCACGTATATAAAAGGAGACCCCTATAGGTTTCCATCCTTTATTCATAGGAAGCTGAGTATGTCACCTTGTAAATGTGATACACCAAACACAACATTCAGGGAGATAACCTGCTCATACTTTTTGGTTCGCCGAGAGGTATTCCGCAATTCACAATTACCTTGTAATCCTTTTGCCTAGATTATCCTGAACATTCATTTTGATCTTTTTTTACTCTTTAAATTTGAAAAGATCATCGAGCACTTGTCCTTTCGAGCTTGTTAACTCCGAAAGTGACTATAGTCACCTTTTGCTCTTTTCTTGACTCTTAAAATATGAAAAGGCAAAGTTTTGTTTCAGTGTCTTAAAATTAACTACCCATGAAATATTCCTGGTTAAAGTTATCTTCCTTAGTGATTCCTTAGGGTCGATTGCAATGGCAACATTTCCAGAGTCTACTAGTCAAGGATTTTCCCCTCTGATGGGAATCCTGGTCCTTTTCCTTCTTTTGGAAACGCTAGTTCTCCTTATATGGAAACGTTGTCCCTCCCTGGGTTAACCATTGGTTTACTTATCTGGTTATTTTCGACCTCGGTGGTCCCGAGTGCCCCGACTCCTGTCTAGCCATCTCCTTCATTTGAACAACTCCATGTTGATTCTAAGGTTGACCTCTCACCTTCTTCACATATTTCTTCACCCTCCTCTTCTACTTCGCTTGGTGAAAGTTTGAAATCCAGTAACCAGGAGGCTAATAAGAAGAAGAATAAGATGAAGAAGAAGTCAGATAAGTGAGAGGCCAGCCGTGCAACTATTGTTCCAAATGCACTTCCCGTTGACAAACTTTCTGATCCTTTGTGGAAGGTAAAATTCCCTTGTAGGCTATGTAAGGGTGGCCATATCCTTCGAGACTATCCTGGTATTCCTAGACTCTTATATGTATGGTCTCAAAATCTGGATTGACCATCCCCATCGGCCTTTGGAGATCATGTCGATGTTACACCCTCGGCTAGTGATGGTAAGAAGAAGGGAAAAATTAAATTCCCTTGTAGGTTATGTGAAGGAGAACAACTTCTTCACCTTTGTCCTCTTATGGATAAAGCTTCCAAAGTTTTGGAAAACCTTACAACTCCTCAACCCCAACTTCCTGTTGGTTATTAGAGGCTTTCTTCTAATCCTTTCTTAGTTGGTAAAGAGATTGAATTGGATTCATCTCTTGCTCATCCTGCTCTTCCTAAGCATGAATCTCTTGTGTCTGTTCTTGACCAACCATTGGTCGAAAAGAGTGTCGACTTAGCTCCGCCTTAAGTTGTTCACTCTGTTCCCGAAGAGAGTAGTGATCATACTGCTCATGTTCTTCTCGTCTCCTCAGATTCTCATGAATCGAAGAGTGGCCCTCCCGTCCCAGTTGTTCAGGAGAGTCCTTCTCCTATTCCTGTAGAGCATGGGGAAATCACATGATACCTCAACCAAGTAGTTTTGTCGTTTCTTTTGATTGGAGTCAATTAACTGCTTTCCACCTTCCCTCTTATGTGCCTTTCTGGATCACAGTAAAATCCTATAATATGGTAGTACATGGCACTATATTAGATGAAGGTGCATATGTTAGCATCGTGTATTCTACTACTTGGCAAGCTTTGTGTTCCCCACAACTTATGCTTATAACCCAGAATCTGTTAGCTTTCAACGAAGGAACCAGTCAGCCCTTAGGGATCCTTCTGAAGTTCCCTATTACTTTTAGAGGAAAGACCGTCTATATAGACTGATGGTAGTCCAAGGACCCTTAGATTTCAATATTCTCCTTGGACGCGACTATGTTTATATCATGGGAGCTCTTGTTTCTTTGCTTTTCTGTGTGGTTTAAGGGAGAATAGTGGCCATTGATCAATTGTCTTTCATTGGTCACTAGGTGCCTCCTTTGCAACCATCATTCCCTATTGGTTCCTATTTGCAAGCAGTACCTTCCCCGCCACAAGTCAATTATGTGGCTACCCATTTCGTCTCCACATATGCTGATGATAACATAGATGGTATAGTACATTATGTACTGGGGGCATTAGAACCCAATCTGTCATTGGTACCAGTTAACATGTATTCCTCCTAGAGTGTGGTTCTCCCGTCTAGTGAGAACCTCTTGGGAGCCATGTTCTCATATGGTCCATGAACAAAGGAGTCATAAGGATAGTTCCTGGTCTTGTGTCAACCTTGTTAAAAAATGAAACAAGGTGTCGGAGCATAGTTCCTTGTCTTGTGTCAAGCTCGTTAAAAAATGAAACAAGGGATGTGAGCATAGTTCTTTGTCTTGTGTCATGCTCGTTAAAAAATGAATCAAGGAGTCTGAGGATAGTTTCTTCCTATGTCAACCTTGTTAAAAAATGGAACAGATGTCCAAGAACATTTTATACCTGTATCAACCTCGTTAAAAAAAATGAAACTGATGTCTGAGGATAGTTTCTTCTTGTATCTACCTCGTTAAAAAGTGAAACAACTCCATTTTCCAAATCGAGTCTTTGATTAAGATCTCGTAAAATCCTAGTCGAGTATTTCTTGGATCTCGAAAGTGAACCTTCATTCCATCCACCTAGCTGAATGTAATGAAGCTTGGGGGGCATGTAACTCAAGCATAGTTTGTATTTGTTTCAAGCTTGTGTAAAAATGAAACCAAACTCAAGCATAGTTTTTCATTTCAAGCTTGTGTAAACATGAAACCAAATTCAAGCAGAGTTCCCCATGGTTGGAGCCTGTGTAGAAATGAACCCATGCCCAATTTACATCTTGTGATTGTCATTTTTATCAGCTAATTTATGCTAGATGAGCCTTGGTTGTTTCATTCCATTGCCACCATCTCTTTGGCCGATCATATGCTTTCACTTGGTTGTTTTTTCTTTCCTAAGGAACTATAGTAATGAGTGGTTTTCTTAGCCAGCCTCTTGACCATTACATGTTTTGAGAAGTTCCGTCATTTTCAGAACCAATTGATATCCTTTCATACCACTCGTTCCTCCAGGTGGAGTCATCTTTAAGCACTTTTCAGACTCCAAAAATATGAAAAGATTGCCGAGTATTTTTCCATTTTTGACTCATTAAAGTAAATAAAAATGGGGAGTATGCTTTAAGCTCTTTTCCGACTCTCAAAACACAAAAAGATTGCCGAGATCTTGTCATTTTGACCTCGTAAAGGGTTCTGAAACGTTGTTTACCCAGTATAAATTTACCCCTTTTTGGGCTGGGATAAAACTATTTACGAAAAAGGTACACCTTAGTTGAACATGACTAGGAGGTTCTCTCGAGTATTTTTTTCTACCTTTTCGGGCTTGAGAGACAACTTTACAAAAAGGGACCTTTTTTGGAGTTTTATTTTCCATGCCTTTTTCAAACTCTCTAAACATGGAAAAGATGCCGAGTTTCACCTTTGTCGAACTCGTTAAAATATTAAACGACATAGGACTTGTCATTATGACGAGACTGAGCTTATCCTTCCCAAGGCTTGTAAAACTTACTAGGATGGATCCATCCGAAGAATGGACTTATATTACAACCATATGCTATCCCTATCAAGTTTGTGTAAAAATAACTGGGGTACTCACCAGAAATGGTGGGGGAAAATTGGAAGTATTCATTAGTTGTATTCTTCACTTGAGGCAGCATGTCGCTCTTGAACAATGACACTCATTTGCTATTCATGTCGGGTTTTGGGACATCCTCACTCTATCACTTTCCTCCCTAGGTTTTGGGTTATCCGTTTTAAACCTCTCATATGATCTCTGCCATGTCACCATGACCTTTGATCTTATGATGTAAAATGTTGCCAAACTATGGAGTCGTGTCATCCACATGTTCAAGAGAAGTCTTCCTACCTGTATATTGTCTGATCATATGTCACCATCTTGGATTACTCTCATTCATTGTGTTTCCCATTTCGTGTCGATGATGACGTGTTCATTATGACCTTCATTCGACAGATCACTTCCTGTCAACTTCAACTCATTATCCAGGAAGTTGATCTAGAAACTCCCTTCCAGTACCTTAGAGCTTGCATGCCTCAATGGAAAGTTCTTCGCACTTGATGATATGTTCTCATCATTGGCCTTCGATCAAATGATTTCATGAGTGTTCAACTTGAAGTCCTTATTCACACTCCGTGAATTATGTTGTTAGTACCTTGAGAGCCATTGTCATTTTTGGTGGTTTCTCTCGCGCTTGTTAACAATTCACATCATTGACCGATAATCAAGCGACTTTCTAGCATGTTCGACTTCAACACGTCTATTCACATGTTAGAATTTGTAATTTGATTGGGTTGTGTTGGAGCGCAAGACCCTGGGCTTAGATAAAAAAAGTCCAGGTTGCGAGGAGGGATGAGTCATTCATGATTATATAAGTGATTCTTTAGATGGATGGCTGCAACCATGCCGTGGGCATCATTTTTTATCCCCTCAATCAGATGGTTGTGTCCATGCTGAGGATTCATGCACATGATCCTTTTCTTGATGGATCACTGCGCCTATACCATGGATTCATGTATTGCTATATGCCTCTCTGGTTTATCAGGCATGACTACGAGTTCAGATATGTGTATGTATGTTTGACTTGCAGGTTTTCCGACGATGGTATCCAGGTCCTTGTATCTACTTGTAAATCATCTCACCCCTCACTCTTATTCGACCTTCACGCTTTAGGGGGCATCTGTTACACAACATTTTGTCACTGTCATTGTACTCCCTATTCCTTGATCTTGGAGCACCTCTATAGTAAACCCTGTGTACTTCCCTATCATGAAGAACATCTCTCTGAGTCACTTTCCAGCTGCACAGAATTTTCCATTTACATAATTTCCAAAGATACTTCCTTTAAACCTAGTTTTAAAGGCTGAAACTATCCCTCAGTTTTTTCCCTACACCGATTTACTGAGAATAACACTGAGCCCCGCGCCGATCACCACCGTTATCCCTTGTTTACCCGCGCCGATCCTCTTCTAAAAAGTTTTTAAAAATGGAATTGAAGCTTCCATGTCTAGAAGCTTCGTGAACATAAGTATGGTAAATGGTTAGTTAAGATAGAGCCGAGAGAGACTGTTTGGGCTCCTTTCCCCTATTAAAAAGGAACTAACCCAAGAGATAAGGCTCCTTCCCATCATACGAGGAACCATATCCCCTCTCTCATGCCTATATAAACTTCTCCTATTCCAACCTCAGCTGGCTAATGGAAGGGCTAGAATAATCTGCAAAAGCTTGTTAGTCTTAGCTCTTAGTTTATGCTTGTTAAGAGCTTGTTAAAGGGAGAGTAGCTTGTAGAATTTCTTGTTGTGAACAAGGAGAAAGAGGCCTTAAACTCCCATGATTGAGGTGTTTGAGGAGATGTTAGAGTGATGCTTGGGATCCAGACCCATCGAAGGAAACCTGCAACGCTAAGGCGCATGTTGTACTTTCCTTTTTGTCATATTAATACAATTGATATTTTGTTTCCTATATCGATTGCAATATTGTATTTGGTAGCTTAAGACTCTTTACCCTCTTAACTAGATTGGACTCTATTATATGCTATCATGTGTGTGCTGGTTTCTTGTCTATTTGTTTCAGGTGTTTGATTAACAAGTAAGGAGTTGATCGTTGGAGAAAAACACAAGGACATCATCAAACAAGCATATGCGATAAAATAGGTAGGATCTTATCCATTCTCAATCTAAGGGAACTTGTGTTAGATTGTATTGTTTGCGGCTAGACCCACTCTCTTGGGTTAGAGGGTTCGTCTCTGTCCGCAGAGAGGATATTCCTACACCATAATAGTTATGCACCAAAAACAATTAAAATCACAAATCAAGCACAATAACTGCAAAATAACAAAGGTACAATATTAACAACAGACATCATGACTCAATCCCCATGGTTTCCAAGAAAATCTCAACTCGAGCCTTCTTCAAGATTCATGGTAATCTCTCTTTCCATGTAGCTTCCTGCATAATACTACCATAAATACATAATGTTAGTGCATAACTAAACATAACAATACAGCAGTTACCTTAACTTGTTGTGCCAAGTATGTTGCCTTGCAACTTAAAACGTTCATGGCATCTCTCAAGGGAATCCAATTCTCTTGACAAATCCACCTTTAACTAGAGACTAGCTAACATATCTGTCAAGTACATGTTCATGAATATAGCATGTATCCACATAATGTCAGACAAATTAGGGTTAAGAAGGCTTTCTATATGCAAAGCACTCATTCTTTGGAATTAGGGTTTCCAATCATAGCCAAAGGAATTCTTGCCCAATTCCTTCTTTTTACCTTTTTGCTTTATTGCAGTAAAGTCTTACTATGTATTGTCACATCACCCAATTGTTAGTTTTAAAACACATCAATTATTACCTCGTCATGCTAATACCAAGCATGTTTCCTTCAACTATTCACACATGTTCCAAATATCAATACAATCATATCTATCACTTTGAAATCGACCTTTACCAAGACTAACAATCATGTCATAATCCATAGTCAACTCATAGTCATTAGACATAACGCTACAACTTTCACCTACTGCACTCAAGTACATATCAACTGTCTCAACACATATGTATAAGTACAACCATCTTAAAAAAAGATCATTTGAACACATACTCATATTATGCAATTCATCAAACATTCATCCAACTTGCATCATACCATGTTAGGGTTCTAGGTTTATTTATTCCCAGGTTGAAAGACTCTTCTCTCAATAAGCTTTCATTCATATTGTATCTGATTTAGTCCTGATGATGGACCCCCTTTGGGGTTTGAAACGTCGACAAAATGAACACAAAACTGTGGATAATCCGGATCATGCCACTGCAAAAAACTACCGCAGAAGCCTAAAATCTAACGCTTACATGCTGTTATATGTTGCTTGATTACATCCTTGTATGTTAGGTCACGTTCTTATATGTTTGATTACGCAAGGACTTGCTACCTAGAACATGAAATTGTGGATAATCTGGATCATGCAACATGTAAGCGACATATAACAATATGTAACCAGTCATCTACTCATGACAAATGCATTCCACAAAATCAACATCAAATTCTCCATGGCAACATTACTACAACCATAATCAATCATCAAGCGAATACAACAAGCACATGAAATGCAAGTGTAAGAGACACACATGCAACTGAAATGCATGAACGACCAACACACATTGCCCATCCAGTCCAAGGATTGAACCATGCTCTGATACCACTCTGTAACACCCTCCTTCCACATCTACCCAAGAAACCATTCCAATTGGGGTAAACATGAGACGAGAGGCTATTATGATTAGATTCGACCTCCTATGTAACCTTAAGGAAGTGGAAGCGACGGAAACATCACACGCAGTCATCCAACATCATCAACAGAACCCTCAAGAGATAAGTCAGCCACTCAGACAGTCTATCCTTGGGTCCCACTATTGTTTTGGATCTCTTAGGCTATGGTTACTCTCATGTTGTGGGCAAGAGAGTGACCAACAACGCAAAGTCGCTCTCACAGGCTTGCCTGCGAGCGACCAGAGACTAAAATTGCCAGATTTGTGCCAGCGACCTTGGGATTTAAGCCACTTTTTCAAGCCCAAAGCCCAGGTCACTCCCCATAATGGAGTGATAGGATATAATCAATAAAATTACAAGGAAAGAATGATGCAAAAGCAATAAACTGAACAAGACCATAACCAGACCCCTACGAGGAGGAGGGGAGCCAACAAAAGTGGGTAGAGAATTTTCCTATCCCTCCTAACATTAATGTTATAGCCCTTAATGTTCTAGTTGAACTACCCAACTATCAAATCAGTTATGTGAAAGAGGCCTTGGAGCTCTCATGCAAAAGGAAATTCTCACGAGAGAAGAATAGAGTTTAGCCATTAGAGAGACTGTGTGTGAATAATGAACCCATCGTATGCCATGGAGTGGTAGAGACTTGTGAACCTGTGACTAGTAGTCTGACGTTTGGATATTGGACTACAAGGGTTGTGAAAAAGTGACTTGGACAGAAGGAGACAGAATAGCCCCCTAGGTCACAGCAGGCCTGTGAGGGAGTCTTGTTTAAAATGTGTTAGTTGTGGAAGCTGTTGAGGTAACCCTCAGACTGAGTTAGGTAGACTGAGAGGAACTCATCTATTTGGTTATATTATGCATGAGAAGTACTAAATAGAAGGAGAATCAACAACAGACTATTTGAAGCGATGAAAGAGTTTACTTTGTGTTGTGCATGTCCACAGTGGCCTTATTTTGTTGTGTGATGAGCCCAAACTTAGTGCTTGATAGGTAGCATTCCTATTTCCAACAAGTGATGAAGGAGAGTGGCCTTCATCCTTACACCACTAGTAGCTGGAGAGATGTTTCCCTTGGGGTGCTAGGTGTGTAGAGAAGCTAAGAAACCACCCATGGAAACTAGGCAGAACTTTGGGCTTAATGTGATCTTAAAGGAACTGGTGAGTTTATCTTTTGAAGGGGAATGGCCTTCATGACTCCACCCTATAATGTTGACTAGTAATTCCCTTGTGACTTCTTGGTCTAGCTTGAGGGTGGTTGGATGCAAGAATATTGCAATGCAACTATCCCTTCAGTGGGGTGGAACGTGGCTCACCCTTCATCAATTGCAGATAGCATAGGATATTGACCAGATAAGTAACCTTGTTTACTTAATCTCTGTAAGGTAAACCATGTTAATTAAAAAAATGATCATCGCTAAAATGTATAGTGTTTATGTGTTTGTCTGCTTAGTGGGCAATATGGTATTTCAATTTATGATGTGAAATAATAGATAAGGTTAAAATATCTATATAATACTCATATGCCCCATAATCAATCATTAATATACTTATGTGTCATACCTTTTATGTTATGGATAGGAAGTGAATGGAAAATTATGCATGTCACTAAAATATTTATAGCCTTGGGCATGGCGAGTAACCATGTTTTATCATTAGACAAACTAGAGGAGCAGGCTAGCTAGAGTCATCAAAGAGAATTATGAATTAATGTGGAAGTTAAAATCATGAATACAAGCCTTGATTTAAAAGGGGGAGACTCCAGGGAAAGATTCTTCCCAAAACATTTGGTGGAAGACATTAAAGAGTTTGCTAAAGGACTCTAGATTTTTTAGAGGCCAACTGAAGATTTAAAACAACCATAATATTCACAGGTTTGGGCTATTAATCAATTGTGAGGCCCCTAGTCTAAGAGAGAGAAAAGTTAGGGTTAATTCTTGTGTTTAGACTAAAGAGAAATTTAGGGAAAAAGTCCTTCACAACATTCTAAAATTTGGGGTTTGGAGGCCTCAGCCTTAGCCCTTGTCACATGGCTGACATAAGTCCTGTGACCCAAAGCCAATTGAAAGGGGGCTTATCAAAATAATGAGCCACCAAAGGTTCTAACACTTTGTGTGGTCGTATTTGCCCTTGTTAAACCATATATAAGCCCCATGTTAATAAAAAACCCTTATTAAGCATAGATTTCGAGGGACTACATTTTTATTGTTATATTGTTGTGTAGGTCAGAATCTCTCATGGTCTCATTTTATTATAAATCTATCCCTTGTCTCCTATATATATACACTAAGAATACTTAGTCTTAGGATTATCAAATATTATCATGTTCATGTATTTATTGTAAAAGGATGTTTCCCCTTCGAACTGGACTATAATTATTGGTTTCTTACCATTTTTAAGGCATAAGAATCATAACATTCGGTATCAGAGCTCTTGATCCTAGGGTTTTACTGCTTCAAATAGGTTTTCATGGCATTTTCACTATAACCTTTTTCTATGGAGTTTTAGATGGTGAAACTTGGAGAAGATTGAGAATACATCCCAAGGAATCTTTGGTTCGAGTTTTAGATCTTGGTTCTCTACATTTTCGGAGATATGATCCAAGGAAGTTAGGGTTTTTTAATGCTCCTAAATTTTGTCTCAAACATGTCACTTTGGCATTTTAGCAATTTTTTTTTGAGCCTTCAAAGTGTGAAACTTGGATCACGTAGAGGGAAAATCATGGTGAACATCTACTCAAAGTTACAAATCTTGGTTCGTTATAGTTTCAGAGACACACTCGAAGGAAGTTAGGGTTTCTGTATGCTCCAGAATTCAGTCTCAAACATGAATGTTTGGATACATATAGAAGTACATTAGGTACAAGATCCAGATTTATATTTCAAGAATTGGACACGTGGCACACTACACAAGTCTGCTCGTGGGAAGAAGCCAAAAAATCAATAAGTTTTGGGAAATTTACTATAACTTTCACTTGGCACACCAAATTTAGATCACACCTATGGAATTGCAGAAACTATATATCAAAGTATTGCAAAACAGATTTTTAGATCCAAAAGGACTCAAATCTCAACGATATATCAATAAATCTTCATCCATTATGATATTCTCCAAATTAAGGTATGTAACTTACTAGTGACTTAATTATTCATTAGAAGATCCCCCTTTTTATTTTTGGTTGAAATAAAAAGGAGGCCTATTATTATTTTCCATCATGCCTCCAAACAAAGCTACTACACCAATTAAATCTATTGAAGGAACATCCCTGACTCACGAAGAAAGTGAAGACTTAGAATTTAGGTTATCTCAATTAGAGAAGAAGTTAATGAAATGAATGGTAGTATGTTGAAAAGGGTGGATTTCTCTTGTTCTCAGGAAAAGCTTAAGAGAGAAATGTAAAAGAAGATGAATGACAATAAGGAAGAAATAGAAAACAAGATGAAGGAAAATAAAGGTGAAATATAAAAAATCATGATTGCCATGGAAAATATTCATTAGGAGAGGCTTCCTAAAAGGGATATAGAGATCCAAGGAAATCATGAGCATAAGGAGAAGCATGTTGTTGAGAATCAATCTCATATGGGGAGGAGGCTATCAAAATTCGAGAGCATAAATTTTGAATCACATAGCCATAATCATGGATTTTCAATCCAAGGTCCACATCATCAGGGCTTCAAGTCAACACTAAGGAAGTACTACATTCTGAAGATTGGTATGAGGAAATTTGATGGTAATGATCCTATAACATGGATATTTTAGATGGAGCAATAATTTGATCTACACCAAGTGGCATCCTTGAAAAAGGTAAATATCACATCCATGTTTTTAGAACGAGACCAACATGTATGGCATCAATGGTTTTGTGAAAGAAAAAAGGATTATGTTATATCTCGGTCCATTTTTACAAAGGAATTGATGGCACATTATGGGGATATTAAGAGAAACACATTCTTTAGTGAATTGGTAAATCTTTGACATAAAGGTCCAGTTACAGAGCACATTCAACAATTCCAAAAGTTGAGTCTTAGAGTAAATAATATTTCAGAGGGTAACTTGTTAGACCTATTTGTGGGAATTTCAAAGGAAAGCATTCAACATGAGGTGTGTCTCTTTGAACCTAAATCTCTAGAGCACGTGTTCAGTCTGGAAAGGAAAGTTGAAAGTTAAAATATGGCCACTAGAAATTTGGGCTCTAATAACTATAGAGAAAACCATGCTCCCTTTCATAAACCAACAAGGTTGACTCCTCATAAAATGGAGGAGAGAAGAGAAAAAGGACCATGTTTCAACTGTGACAAGCATAGTAAAGGGCAGAAATGTAGCGAGAAGAAATTATTCTACACACTGTGAAGATGAAGAAGATTAAGAAGTGGAAACTTCATAAGCTCTAGAGCTAGAAGAAACTGCTCCAACAATCTCTTGTCATGCATTGGTTGACATGAATACTCCACAAAAGATAGAAGGATATATTAAAATGAAAAGGGTAACAATATTGATTGATTCAGGTAGTACCCATAACATCATCATTTATAAATTGGAAAAACTTCTTAATTGTTTTATATATCCAACATTGGAATTTCAAGTGATGATTGCAGATGGAGGTACCATAAAGTGTTAAGGGAAGTGCAATAAGATTAAGTTGAATATGGGGGGACTATTTATTGGTTAGTCCCATGATTACAATTCAAATAGGTGGCACTAATGTTGTATCAGGGATCCAATGGTTACAGTCATTGGGAACAATGGCCCTTGATTTCCAATATCTTTTGATAATATTTTTCTCAGAAGGAAAGGAAATTGAATTTAGAGGTATCCAAGGGAAACCCTGTAAAGTGATAAGCTCTAATACCATGACAAAATTACTAAAAAAGGGACACTAAGGTGTAGTTGCACAATTATGTTCATTAGATGTCCAATCATCTATATCCTTTGCTCCAGTGGATCTTCAAAAATTTATCAACAATCATGCTAAGATATTTTGAGAAATGCCTAAGGGTCTTCCACATGTTCGAGATCATGACCATGTTATTCATTTGCAATCTGGAAGTGCACAACCTAAAATTAGACCTTATAGATACCCACATCCACAAAAGAGTGAGAATGAGCATATGATTTGACAATTGTTCGAGGCGAGAATCATTCAGCCTAGCTAGAGTGTTTTCTCTTCAACATTGGTGATGGTTATAAAAAAGGACAGTTCGTGGTGTATGTGTCTAGAGTACAGATAACTCAACAAAATGACAACCAAATATAAGTTTCCTATTCTTGTCATTGATGAACTATTAGATGAATTACACGAAACAATTTTTTACTGAGTTGGATATTTATTCTCAATATCATCACATCAAAATAAGGAAAAAAGACATTCCCAAAACAACCTTTAGAATACATGAAGGTCATTATGAGTTTATGGTTATTCCATTTGGACTTACAAATGCACCTTCAATGTTTCAAAGCTTGATGAATTATATTTTTAAACCCTTCATTAGAAAATTGGTATTAGTATTTTTTGATGACATACTAATTTACAATAAATCTCGGGAAGAGCATGTACAACATGTTGATAAGGTCTTGAAACTATTGGAAGAGCAACAACTATATGCAAATCCTTCTAAATGTTCCTTTGGGGTTCAAGAAGTGGATTATTTGGGTTATATTGTATCACACAATGGCGTTAATGTAGAAATTAGGCTATAGATTTGCAACTGCTCATGAAGTTTTAATCAAAATCACAAGACACAAATCTATACCATTACTCTACGAAAATTATTTCACAATTTAGAACAAAAATTTCAGACATGCAAGAAGGAATAAAATACATGCAACAAGTATTTTTATCTGGGGAAATCAATGTGCTAAAAACCCCAATACCTCTTGCATTAATCAAATGAAATAAAGATGTATTACAATTTCTTTGCTCAACTGAGCTCACCCTGCAAGTGCACAACCTATCTCTCTATTTACTGAAGGCCTTTGACCCAGACTTAGTCAAAATTTCCTTCGGCTTGAGCTCCTATTTCCTTGTGCTGTATTATTTAGGAAATTCCCTCAATAGAATTGCGCAATTCCTTTAGGTTGATCATCTCACTGTGTGCAACACTTATACACTCAAGATGATCTAGGTGGATATTGGTGGCCATCTGCCTATTCCACTTGGACCCCCTCCATTGTTTCTTTTCAGTTTCCTTAATTGTAGCACAACTTACTATTTTTGGCAGTTTTTTTGGGTCTTAAACTTTTAGAGTTGTTTTGAGGGAGTAAAAGATGTTTTTAGGGATAACAAAGAGATTGGAAAAGTCCTAGACAAACATATTCATTTGTTTTGGGCCTCCTCTTTAAGATCTTCGAAACAAGGTATTATGATAGCCAAACGGAGATCGTATACCAACGTTATGACCCCGAGAAGTTGATGTACCAATTTAACCAAACAGGGCCCATAGTTTTGGCACTTCATCTCCTAGGGTTAGGTTTTTGGATGTTTAGGGTTTTCCATTGTTTCTTAATAATAAATAGGCTTTTGAGCCTCATTATAACACAGTTCAAAGACATCTAGCCGCCACAACTCTTCTTAGAGATAAGCTACCATCGCCCGAGCTAGTTTATTTTTATTTATGTATGTAAGCATAATTCAGTGCTTTGATATTAACGAAATGAAGTTTTATTTCTATTGCATCTCTGTGTATATGGGTATTTATGTATTTTGTTGCGTTCTTTCATAAGTTTGGATCAGTGGTATCAGAGCGGTTTTCTCTTTCTGTTTTTCTTTGCATGTCCCCAACGAGGTCAGGGTATAAGGAGTTAGGGCTCAGTCTGGTTGAATCTTCGCAAGACCAACCTCACAAAACCCGATGGCCTCCCATGGAAGAAAAAAAGAAAGACGAGGAGGTAGGAGATCCTTTCAAAATATTGCTCGAGGAAGCCCTCAAGTGACAGAGGAAGGCAATGATGGATAACTTTGCCCAAATCCTTCGACGACTACCCACATGCAACACATCTTCATCCAGCAGCCACTCTGGAGGTGACACTCCTTTTAAGGTATGAGTTAACTTTGATATTCCTATATATGAGGGCCAGAGAGATGCAGACGCCATAGATAAATGGTTAAATTTGTTGGAAGGATATTTTTCCATTCATGACTTTTCCAATCAGGGAAATATTACTTTTGCACTTCTCAAAGTCACCCCACACGTCAAGGACTGGTGGGAAACCTACTATGAACAAAAGGACGAGAGAGAATTCTCACTGTTTTCATTTGCACCCACTTGGAATTCTTTCTGAGATGCCATCAAGGAACAATATTACCCTGTCGGGAGTATGAAGATAAATAAATAATGTGGACCATGCTATGGCAGGGAAGGGACTGAGATGTGCTAGAGTTTACAAATGTTTTCCATAGCCTTCACACGAAGCTAGGTATTAAGGATTCTGAGCGGCATTTGGTACTCATGTACAACGACTGTCTGCACAAGTACATACAGAACAAGATGGGGTTCCTTGACATATCCTTGCTCAGCATGGCGTACCGATATGCTGTCAAGATTGAGCAGAAGTTTAAACAAAAGAAGCAAGACTTTGGATCTGCGAATCTGAAGAAAGGAAAATGTGCCCCCAAACCATAGAGCAAAGGACAAAGCCAAGGCGGAGTAAGGCAAGACAACCTGCCGAAGCCACAAGCAAATAACAACACCATGAAGACAAAAAAGGACACGGGAAAATGGTGTGAGTTCCATAAGAGCTCCGCTCACAACATAAGTGAGTGTCGACCCAAGCAGTCACTAGTGGCCGAGTTGAAGGCTTCTAAATCAGATGCATGTTCCGACTCTGAGTTGGAACCCGACAAGGGGAATGACAAAGGGAAGCAAATCATTGACATGGATCCCAATGCCACCGTGGCCACCACTAAGATCCAAAAGAATGAGCTTGAAGATCCAGAGGAGGGGGAATGCCTCTTCCTGATCCAAAATGGATCCAATTTTGCCTCTAGATCAAAGTCTTAAAACTCAGTTGAAAATGGGATCAAGTCGAAGTGCTCGATGAGATGATTCCAACGGTGCAAAAGGTGCAAAAATCTAAGTTCGGATGAAGAAGTTAAGGCTAGTCAAAGTTTCAAGGCAAACTAGGGAAAAAAAGTCAAAAAGTCAAAGTCAAAGGAAAGTCAACAATCAAACAAGTCAACAGTCAACACTTATGTCAACAGGACACGTGTCGTCCCGGGAATGCGCCACATGTTTTGGATGATGTTAGCAGAGAAGGTGGCATGGTAGTTTTTGATTGGTTCACATGGGCCAATCCAGTGCTAACACGTGGTAGCTCAAATTTGCCCAATATTGGCATGCAATCCCAAAATTTTGGGGGTTAGGGAGGATCGAACCCCTGACTTCCTGGAAGGCTAAGACTTTGTTGGATTTCGCTCACAGGATGAGCTACTATGTCGCTTGGTTAACAGAGGTGTGGATATAATATTTATTATGGTTAGTTGCTGACTGTTGAAAAAGGGCCAGACGGTTGGGGTCAACCCCACGACCATCGGTCCCTTAAGCATTTGATGTTATCGTTAACCACCAAAGCAAAACCATAGTCGCAACCAAATATACATGTAAACATATGCTCAGAATATCCCACATGCGCGGTGGTATTTATATCATATGATATATATATATATATATATATATATATATATATTATATATATATATATATATATTATATATATATATATATATATATATTATATATATATATATATATATGATCAACGGAATAAGGCGGAAGGGTCGGGCGGAGGTTTCAAACCGCTGACCTTCCAAAACTCTTATTTAAACAACGCTTTCACACTAATCCGCCTGGAGCTTGGTATTCCACCTGCCCAATTTTTTTATATTGTTATGTAGGTGCCGAACCTGAAACACCACCAATGTGCTTTCCAAAGTGGTTTTTGTAGGTAGGGCTGGTTTTGTACAGTGGAAAGGCGGTTTTTGCAGGTGTATGGTGGTTTTTGACTTTCCAGGGGGTCTGGAAGTCGTTGTGGCCAAATATGGTCGAGTTTACACTCATTTGACTTGAAATTTCGAGTTGGACGCAGTGGTGATGTCCATTTTATCATTTGAGACTCTGTTTTTGAGCTCATATCTATAACAACATATTGAAGACAAAATAAAGAGGTCAACACTGGAAGTGAAAGGACCAGGAGACATAGCCAAAAAGTCTGGTGAACTCCTTTCTTAAATTTGGCTGTGCTGATGTGTTTAAATGTGTTTTCAATTTGCATATGTGTTTATATTATTCACAATCTTTTCGATCCATTGCATTAAGTAGCATAAGAGAATTCACGCATAGTCTATAATACCTTTTTCATTAATGGATCAAGTGGTATTAGAGCAGCAAGGTTTTTAAGGTTTGACAAGTTTGTGTGAATATTTGGATGCTTACTAGGTTGAGGCTCAAATGAGGCGAAGGGGAGCTTGTTGAGGCAAATTCAGAGATTGGAAGGGTCTTTTCACAATGAAGGATGGCGGATGAAATTCCACTTGGGCCAGAATCCCAATTCTTAGATAGTTTCATGATGATACGTGCCATGTGGAAGAGATGTATCATGAGTTTAAAAAGGGTAAAGGTGAAGGCACTTCATCACCTAAACTAGACAAAGGAGCAAAGGAACCTTTTCTTTTTACTCCTCCAGATAAAGAAGATAAAGGAAAAGGAGAAAAGCCTCCTCCATCTCCTCCATCATCACCATCATCATCATCATCATCCTCTTCTTCTCATAAAACTAGCTCTTCTAAGAAGAAGAAAAAGAAAGCCTCTTTGATCAAATTAGATGTAAAATTTGATTTGCCAATTTATGATGGAGAACTTAATACTGAAAAGCTTGATAATTTGATAAGGCAAATTGATGTATATTGCAGGGTGCAGAAAGTTGATTCAGAAAGAAAAAAGATCCAGCTTGCTGGCCCTCGACTTGGAGGAACTGCACTTGTATGGTGGGAAGGCAAGAAACAAGCAGATCTCCAAAAGCATGGTAAAATTATTTCAACTTGGAATGAATTTGTTTCTGCTATTAAAAAGAAATTTTATCCATTGGCTTATATGCAACAAGAAATGATGAGTTGGCAAACACTATGTCAATTAAAAGGTCAAAGTGTTCAAAGTTATACTCAGGAATTCCGTAAGAGCACTTTAACATTAGGCATTTCATTGGACTCACCAAAGACATTGTTGAAATACGTAGGTGGTCTTCATAGTTATTTGATGCATACCATACTTATGTTTAATCCAACTAGCTTAGATGATGTATCTATTCAAGCAACTCGTCTATAAGCTAGAGGTAAAAATGTAACCCCAGATGTTTGGAAATCATCCAAACCTATTGAAAGCAAGAATAAAGGCAAGAAGAAACTTAAGTGGAAGGAGAAGAAAACAAACTGTGAAGAAAGACAAACCTTCATGCACTCATTGTAAGAAGGAAGGACACGATGAGGCACACTGCTCGTCTTTGCATCCATAATTGAAGCCTAAGAAGTTTGGAGGTATAGAGCGAAAGAATGTTGCTGCTATTCAAAAGGACTTGGGATTAGATTCAAGTGACGAGACAATGGTTACAACTACAGGTATAAAAGGTAAAGATTCTAAAGCATCTACAAGTACTTCTTCACATTCTGTTGATAATAATAATGATGAGAGGAAAAGAAATGAGTTATTTCACATAAGAGTCATTTCCAAGCATACTAAAACTGATACTTTATTTGATAGTGGGTCACAAGTTAATTTGATTTCTGAAGCAATTGTAAAGAACTTGGGTCTAGAAACTAAACCTCATAAAAAGCCATATCCATTGGGTTGGGTGTGTGATAAAACTAAGCTACAAGTTACAAAAAAATGTAAACTTCGTTTCGCTATTGGGTCAAAGTTTGCAGATGAGGTTGAGTTAGACATAGTCCCATTGGACATATGTGGAATTGTATTAGGAAGTCCATACTTGTACAATAGAAATGCTATCTTCTATCAAACTGAAAATAAGTATCAACTCACTAAGGATGGAATTGAATATATTGTAAGGGCTCATAAACTCAAAGATAATTTCTATCTCATAAATTCAGGACAGATGAAAAGAATTGTAAATGCAAGTAAACAATTTTTACATATGATTGTAAAAGCAAAGTATATTGATAAATCTGACACATTCCAAGGCTGTAATCCTAAGCAGAAAGCAAATCTAGTTAAAGTTGTTTCTGATTATGATATTCTGTTTCAAGAGCCTAAAGGGGTTACACCCAAGCGAGAGATAGAACATGAGATTTATTTGCAGTAAGATCCTCCATTACCTAACATTGGAATGTACAGGTTATCAGCTCTAGAGAATGCAGAAATAAGGAAGCAGGTACAAGAGTTGCTCGATCAAGGGTTTATTTGACCAAGCACATCATCGCGCGGATCACCTATTGTGTTAGTGCGAAAGAAAGACGGTTCATGGAGAATGTGCATTGATTTTAGAGCATTAAATAAAATTACAATAAAGAATCATTATCCTCTTCCTCATATTGATGATTTGTTAGATCAATTAAAAGATGCACTTTAGTTCTCTAAATTGGACTTGTGAAGTGGCTACCATCAGATCAAAGTTGCAGAATAGGATGTATGGAAGACTACTTTCAAAACAAAGCAAGGACTCTATGAATGGATGGTTATGCCTTTTGGCTTAACTAACGCTCCAGCTACATTCATGCGAGTCATGAATGATGTATTTAGACCATTCATTGATGATTTTGTAATAGTCTATTTAGATGATATTCTTATTTTCAGTAGAACATGGGATGAACATGTTAAGCATGTAAAGCATATTTTAGATGATTTAAAAAGAGAAAATCTCTATGCAAAACTATCAAAATGTGAATTTGGCAGAACATCTTTGAATTATTTGGGTTGTATTGCAGGGGGTGGTGAATTGAAGATAGATCCCTCTAAGGTCGAAGTCATTGTAAATTGGCCTAAGCCCAATACTGCTACAGAAGTTGGAAGTTTCTTAGGAGCAACGCAATATTGAAGAAAGTTTATTGCTAACTTTTCTTTGATTGTAGCTCCTTTACATGCTTTGACAAGTGTGAAACAGGTGTTTCAGTGGGGAGGCAAACGACATAAATCCTTCGACACATTGAAAGAAAGGATCAGTACAGTGCCAGTACTAGCACTGCCAGATCTTCAGCATCCATCTGAGATCGAGATAGATGCAAGTGAATATGCCATGGGGGCAGTGTTGATGTAGCACAAAAAGCCTATATGCTTTCATTCTGAGACATTCACATTAACAATAGTTAACTATTCACATATGATAAAGAATTATATGTATTAGTTCAAAGTGTTAAAAAGTGGAAACATTACATAATGGGTAAAGAAACATTCATACATACATATCATCAACCACTTCAATATTTACACTCACAAACTAAATTGCAACAATCACGACATTACAGGTGGATGGGTTTCCTACATCAATTTCATCTTGTTATCAGATATAAGAAGGGCATACATAATAAGGTTACAGACATGTTATCAAGACCAATCATAAATGCATCCACAATACTTAAGCATAATTCAGTAATTCATGAAAGTTACAGTGAACAATATGCTCAAGACACATATTTTAAGGATGTATATGCAACTTTAAGTCATGGAAAGCAGGTAGAAGAATTGGATTATTACATAAACGACAAACTCTTACATCATTTGGGAAAGTTATGCATTCTAAAAACTGAAAGAGTTAATATAATTCGAGAAGCACATACTTCTCTCATATCAGGTCATTTTGGGGCAAGTAAAACAATTGCACAATTACAAAGATTCTGCTATTGGCCACGAATGAATGAGACAGTTTCTATATATATTAAAGGATGTGCTATGTTTGCTACAAGCAAGCCAAGTAATAGAAAATTAGGCTTGTATACTCCATTGCTAAATCCTTCTCGTCCTTGGGAAAGTGTTTCCATGGATTTTTTTGGGGGGATTGCCAAAGTCTAGAAAGGGTCATGATTATTTGTATGTAGTTGTGGATAGGTTCAGTAAAATGTGTATTTTGACACCATGTAATAAACAGGTCACAGCTGAACAAACTGCAAAGTTGTTCTTTCAAAATGTATGGGTTCATTTTGGGTTACCCATTTTTATTGTATCCGATAGAGATTCTCAATTTGTTGGGAAATTTTGGTCAAGTCTATGGGAGTTAATGGACACAAAGTTGAAGAAGAGCATGTAATTTCATCCGCAAAGAGATGGTTAGACAGAAATGGTCAACAGGACAGTGATACAATTGCTTCTAGGATACTGCAGCAAGCATCCCAAACTTTGGGATGAGCATTTGTGTTATGTGCATCATGCTTTGCTTACAACCATGCAAAACATTCTTCTACTCAGAGATCTCCTTTTGAGACTTGTTTTGGTTTTATACCAAAGTCTCCCTTGGATTTTGTCTTTGTAAAGACATAGCAGTTGAAGGACACAATGATGTGGAAAAAGCGACTAAGTTCATTGAACAAATCTAGGAAATTCACCAGGTAGTACAAGAATAGCTGGAAAGAATCCAACCAAAGTATAAGGCGTGAAATGACAAGCATCGAGTTGAGCATAGTTTTCAAGTTGGTGATCAAGTCTGGTTGTACATCAGCAAAGAAACACTGCAAGGGGAAGGTAAAAAGTTGAAACCAATTAGATATGGTCCTTTCGAAATACTTGACAAAATTGGTGAAAATGCTTTTCGCCTAGATCTACCAACTTATATGCAGATCTATTCCCTCGTAAATGTTGAAAACTTGAGATTTTACGAACTTTCATTTATTGAAGATCTCAAAGAGCAAGGCCAACTACCTTCCATTGAAGATCTTTTGCCCGAGTATCTCAATGAGCTACAGGAGGACACAGTTCTTGATAGGAGGATAAGGACTTCACGATAGGGAAATGTTGAGTATCTTTGAGTTGGACTCAAAGGTACAAATCCAAGTAAGGCATGATGGATAGAGATTGGAAGAGTGAGGGAACTTTATCCTCACTTTCTCGATAACTAAAACCAACTTTTGGTGGTCCAAAAGCTTCCAGTGGGGACGAGTAATCCAAAATGGATCTAGTTTTGCCTCCGGATCAAAGTCTTAAAATTTAGTTGAAAGTGGGATAAAGTCGAAGTGCTCGATGAGACGATTCCAACGGTGTAAAAGGCGTGAAAATCTGAGTTTGGATGAAAAAGTTAAGGCCAGTCAAAGTTTCAAGGCAAACTAGGGAAAAAAAGTCAAAAAGTCAAAGTCAAAGGAAAGTTAAAGTCAAAGTCAAATAGGTCAACACTCAATGCTTATGTCATAAGGACATGTGTCATCCCAAGAATGCGCCACATGTTTTGGATGACATCAGCAGAGAAGGTGACGTGGCAGTTTTTGATTGGTTCACATGGGCCAATTCGGTGCTGACACGTGGCAACCCAGATTTGCCCAATATTGGCATGCAATCCCAAAATTTTGGGGGTCAGGGAGGATCGAACCCCTGACCTCCCGGAAGGCTAAGACTTTGTCAGATTCCGCTCACCGGATGAGCTACTATGTCACTTGGTTAACGAAGGTGTGGATATAATATTTATTATGGTTAGTTGCTGACTGTCGGAAAAGGGCCAGACTGTCGGGGTCAACCCCATGACCACCGGTCCCTTAAGCATTTGATGTTATCGTTAACCACCAAACTGAAACCATAGTCACAACCAAATATACGTGTAAACATATGGTCATAATATCCCAAATGCGCGACGGTATTATATATATATATATATATATATATATTATTAACTATGATCAATGGAATAAGGCGGAAGGGTCGGGCGGAGGTTTCGAACCGCTGACCTTCCAAAATCTTATATAAACAACGCTTTCACACAAGTCCGCTAGCTAACATACCAAGCAGTGGAGCTTGGTATTCCATCCGCCCAATTTTTTTATATTGTTATGCAGGTGCCGAACCTGAAACACCACCAACGTGCTTTCCAAAGCTATTTTTGCAGGCAAGGGTGGTTTTTTATAGCGGAAAGGCGGTTTTTGTAGGTGTATGGTGGTTTTTGACTTTCTAGGGGGTCTGGAAGTCACTGTGGCCAAATATGGTCGAGTTTACACTCATTTGACTCGAAATTTCGAGCAGGACGCAATGGTGATGTCCATTTTATCATTTGAGACTATGTTTTTGAGCTCATGCCTATAACAACATATTGAAGACAAAATAAAGAGGTCAACATTGGAAGCGAAAGGACTACGAGACGTAGCCAAAAAGTCTAGTAAACTCCTTTATTAAATTTGGTTGTGTTGATGTGTTTAAATGTGTTTTCAATTTGCATGTGTTTATGTTATTCGCAATCTTTTTGATCCGTTGCATTAAGTAACATAAGCAAATTCACACATAGTCTATAATACCTTTTTCATTAATGGATCACTTCCACGCACAAATGTGGGTGAAGGGTTCTCCGTTGCAGTTCATTGTCAATAGAGGGACCCAAAAGAACCTCATTTCAGCAAAGGCCATGAAGCGATTGGGCTTATCGACTACAACACATCCGCAACCGTACATTGTCGGGTGGCTTCACCAAGGACGAGATCTTTGCGTTAAACAACAGTGTTGCCTTCCCTACAGTAGCAAGCCCTTTGCGAATGAGGTATTGTGTGATGTTGCTCCTCTTAAAGTTTGTGTTGCATTATTAAGACAACAATACTTGTGGAAGCGACATGTTGTATATGAGTCTAGACCTCGCTCTGTGACTATTACTTTGGGCGATAAGTTGTATAGGATAATGGAGGTAACCC
The DNA here is from genome assembly GCA_000404065.3 of Pinus taeda. Classification (NCBI taxonomy): domain Eukaryota; kingdom Viridiplantae; phylum Streptophyta; class Pinopsida; order Pinales; family Pinaceae; genus Pinus; species Pinus taeda. The sequence continues at coordinate 158,640 of APFE030765041.1, forward strand.
TGCCTACTGCCATCTCTTTGATCACTGCAAAAAAATGCAGTAAGTTCACTTGCCAGACCAGGAAATTTGTTTTCCTTATGATTCACCCTCAAGGCAAGAAGAAGGTTGTGGCCACGGCTTCTAAACAGGGCTGCTCCACACAACAAAAACATATGGACAAGGTCATGGAGGAGTATAGGGACATTTTTGCCTCACCAACAGGGGTACCTCTGCACTGTCAGGTCAAGCACTCCATCGATTTGACCCGGGGCGCGGTGCTGCCCAATGGACCAATCTATCGATGCTATGTTATGGAGAACAATGAGATGAAGAGGCAAATTTAGGAGCTATTGTTGAAATGGCACATCAGGCCAAGCTCATCACCCTATGGGAGCCTGATTGAATTGGTACAGAAGAAGGATGGGACCTGGAGACTCTGTATTGACTATCGACCGCTGAACAAGATCATTGTTCAAAATAGGTACCCAATCCCACATATTGATGACCTTCTGGACCAACTCAAGCGGGCCAAATATTTTCATAAAGATTGTCTTGAAGTTAGGTTATCACTAGGTGCCTATTGAACCCTTCGATGTGTGGAAGACTGCCTTCAAATCCAAGGAGGGCCTTTTCGAATGGTTGGTCATGCCTTTCGGGTTGACGAATGCTCCTGCAACCTCTATGATGTTGGTGGACGACATCTTGTGACCCTTCACCAATGCATTCGTGGTGGTGTATTTACATGAAATCTTGATCTTTAGCCATAGTTGGGAAGAGAACCTCCACCATATTCGACATGTTCTCCAAACCCTACGACAACACAAGTTGTGTGCCAATTTGGAGAAATGCACTTTTGGCATGACCCAGGTTCAATATCTGGGGTACATCATTGATGAGAAGGGTGTGCATGTGGACCAAAATAAGATGCAAGTCATTTAGGATTGGCTAGCCCCAACCACTCTAATAGAAGGGGCCTTGCCAATTTTTATTGCACGTTCATGTTGCGGTTCTCTCATATCACTTGGCCTTTAAGTCAAGTCACCAAGGGGAGAGTGAAAGAAAAGTTATTTTGGTCTGAATCCCAACAGAAGGCGTTTTTCGAGTTGAAGCATCGCCTCTGCTCTGCACCAATGCTCACATTACTAGACCTGCAGCAACCATTTGAGATCAAGATAGATGCCTTCGACTATGCTATTTCTGTCATTCTTACTCAGTAGGGGCATCCAATGGCATATCATAGTGAGACACTTTTAGACACAGTCTGAAAGTATCCCACCTATGAAAAAGAGATGTATTCCATTGTGAAAGCCTGTTGATAATAGAAGCATTGCATTTGGGGAAGGAAATGGTCATCCACAGAGGCCTTCGACCCCTGTAGTTCATTTAGATGCAAGGGAAGTTGCAGAATGATCGCCAGCAGAAATGGTCCACAAAACCTGCAATAGTTCCATTTGAATATTAAGTACAAGAAGGGTGGCACCAACAATGTTGCAAACTGCCTCAGCTGACCACCGGTCATGGTGCTGACCACCGTTATCGACTCTTATGTTGAAAATGCAACAAGATGATGGAGCTTAGTGAAAAGAAGTCGCCTTCACTAAGTGGGCCCGCAAGATATTTTTGGCGCAAAGTCTATTTTTAGACATATGGATCATGGTCTATGAGTTGCAGGATGCTATTTATGGATGATTGGTCATGTTGGTAAAAATAAATGGACCTCTATTTTTAGACATATGGGCGGAGTCTACTTTTAGACTGTCAGTCTAAAAATAGAACGGTTGAATATTATTAGCTCTTAATAATATTTGGACTATAAACATTATCTTATCCTCTTGCAGCACTTCAATTCGAGCTACGGATGTGGCACATGCAACTGCCAGAAGAAAATACGCTTTTCTTATGGGTTAGTTGAGCTATTGCATGATGGACTTCAGTTAGAACTCAAGTGATTGAGTTTGGTGGAGTTGATTGAGGAGTTGATGGAGTTGTGTTCAGTTTGACTTAGTTGAAATAGTTGTATTTAGTCTAACTGACAAATACACTAGTGATGAGTGGTGTGAATTAATTATTAATTAATTCACTAATTATTAACTCATAAATCAACCAAAGAATACATCAGTTAACTTAGTGCATGGACAGTTCAGTGGAGACAAATGTTAGAGGTGGGTGAAAGGGTGAGTCTACTATCAGTTGTGACTATAGCTGTGCATGAGATTTGCACAATCATTGATTGAGATTGCCAATGAGGATTGTGTAGTACAAGCCAAGGGAATTCGAACTTGGATCTAATCTATTCTCAACTTGGATTGTGCAGTAGGGACAGACAAACAGTGGAGGAGATTTGAACTCGTGGCTTGATTCAAATCTGAGCTAGTTTGTGTGTAGCAGTTGGAGATAGTACTGAGTACTTGTGAGGAGTATTGTACTATGTATTGTTACATGTTCTCTATCATAATAATATACAAATAGTTGAGGGGTTTTCAGATGTATGCTTTCCCCAGTACATACTGTGTTGATATGTGTGATTGATGTTTCAATGTGCGCATGCGATTGTTTCTTTAATTCCGCAAATTGATGATCAACATAGAGGAGGTTATGTATTATGCATGCATTCTGCAAATAGTGTATAATCAGGATAATCTCTGTGAATAAGTGTCATATTATTCAAAATTTCTACGTCTTATGGGCATGAGATTGCAGGGTGGCTGCATATTTACAAGAGCGATCCAGAATTTGGCAACACATACCATACATTCCTAGAAGGTGATCAAGTTCCAAAGTTTCACCTCTAGGATGCATTGTTATGCCACCTAGTACACATCCATGTTCCTTCAAGCGAGCGTGCCAAGATGATTTGGGAGGTGCACTATAGTTGGGTCGCTAGACATTTCGGGGTAGAGAAAATAGTGGCACTGCTGCAAAAGTATTTTTATTGGTCGAACCTTCGATAAGATGTTGGGAATTGCATTAGATCTTGCGCTGCCTGCACCATTTACGAACCAACCATTAAGAAGCAAGGAATATATACTCCTCTGCCTACTCCTATCAACCTTAGGAATCCATCTCCATGGATTACATGTCGGGCCTTTCTTCTACTAAGCATTGCAACAACTGTGTTTTCCTGGTTGTCGACAGATTCTATAAGATGGCCATTATGGCAGTCTACAAGAAGAGTATCATAGTAAAAGCCACTGCTAAGCTCTTCTTTGAATGAGTGTGGGTGCATTTTGGGATCCCATAGTCCATTATCTCAGATCGGGACAACAGGTTCCTAAGTACATTTTGGTCAAGTCTCTAGTCGATGTTGGATACCAAGCTCATCAAGTCCACGACTTTCCACCCCCAAACTGATGGCCAAACATAGGTCATCAACAAGATGATCGTACACATTCTCGATATGTACAACTCGAAGCATCCATGCACATGGGCTGAAATACTCCTCTATGTCCAACACAACTACGACAAAGCTCTCCATATCTCAATTGGCCACAACCCCTTTCAGGTGGGGTTGAGATTCCAACCACCATGTCCCATTGATGTGGCCATACCATTCGCAACTACTTAGGCAGATTCAACTCATGTCTAGTCCGAAGTTGACAAGGCTAGCAACTTCATTGAGTGCATTCAACACATCCTCCAATAGGTCCATGACATATTGGATAGAGCCAATGCTAAGTACAAGCAACGTCATGATCAACATCAGGTGCCACACAAGTTCCAGGTGGGTGACAAAGTTTGGTTACATTTACAAAAGGAGCGCCTCGCTAGGCCCCACCGCAAGCTTCACCCACTTCAATATGGGCCTTACACCATCACTAAGGATGTAGGGGCCAATGCTTTTGAGCTTAGCATTCCACCATTCCTTGGCCTGTACCCAGTGTTCAATGTGGACCGCCTTCAACCATACTTTCCACCATTACTGGACACATCAGACATTGTAGAACAACTCACACCAATGGAGTTAAACCCAGACTACATGGAATAGGCCCACACTGATAGGATCATGGACACGCATATAAAAAACAATCGCCAATAGAAGATCCAACTGTATCGGGTTGTTAAAGCTGGCTAACTTCTGCACCAAGGCAAGTGGCTCACCAGGGACCAAGCTCAACAAAATTTTCCCCATTTCATGCAGGCACGCAACATAATGGGGACCATTGCTTCCTAAGGGGGGAGGATTGATCTAGGTGGATATTGGTGGCCACTCGCCTATTCCACTTGGACCCCCACCATTGTTTCTTTTCAATTTCCTTAATTGTAGCACAACTTACTATTTTTGGCAGTTTTTTCGGGCCCTAAACTTCTGTAGCTGTTTTGAGGGACTAAAAGACATTTTTAGGGAAAACAGAGAGACCGAGAAAGTCCCAAACTAGCATATTAGTTTGTTATCAACTTCCTCTTTGAGATATTGAAAACGAGGTATTATAATAGCCAAACAGAGATCGTATGCCAAAGTTACGACCCTAGGAAGTTGATGTACCAATTTACCCAAACAAGTCCCGTAGTTTTGGTGCTTCATCTTCTAGGGTTAGGTTTTTGGATGTTTAAGGTTTTCCATTGTTTCTCAATAATAAATAGGCTTTTGATCCTCATTGCAACACAATTCAGAGGCATGTAGTCACCAAATCTCTTATAAGAGATAAGCTACCATCGCCCGAGCTAGTTTATTTTTATTTCTGTATGTAAGCATATTTAAGTTCTTTGATATTAATGAAATGAAGTTTTATTTCTGCTGCATCTCTGCGATAATGGGACACATATTCCAAGGTGAATGTTGGGCAAAGTATCCTAGTGGGCATCACTTGTTATGTATTATGTCTAAGGGAAATTGGAAAAGGCAATGACAAAGGCTTTGAAAAGGAAAAAAGGTATTATTGGCATTTTATTTATGAAAATAAAGGAAAATAGGAGAAAAGAGAGGTGAAAGGTCACAAGTTGCACGTGAGGAGGAAATTGAAGGAAAATGGAAGCATCAATAATATAAAGACATTAGAGCATCAATTTGTAGCCTTTTGTTAGTTCAGTTTTGGAATTAGTCTCGAAGAGGAGAAGAGCACAAAGAGGAGAAGGAAAGCAAGAAAGCAAAGTAAGGAAAATGAAAGAAAAGGAAAGCAAGGCTCGAGCAAGGAAAGGTTGGATCAAGTAGATTCAATAGAAATAATTGCAAGTAATAGGTTCCATGTAAGATTTCCTAGCTAGTTTTGGCATGCATGGTATGTGCATGTATGTATTTGGTTTTATTGTTGTCGGTGGCATGGATTTTTCCGAGTTTTGACAATGGTTTTTATCCTTTCCTTGCCATTTCCAGATATTCATGGTGTGATGTGATTCTTTCTCGGTTGATCTCTGGATTGCCGAAAGGTTTTGGATCCGGGTAAGGTGGTCTCAGGAAAATCCCAAGGGTTGGGGGTGGAGATAGTTTTCTATGGGAAGCCCTGAATGGATGGGTGGAGACAAGAAAATTCCTCAAGGGATGGTGAAGGAATTTTGAGGCATCCAAGCTCAGTTTGTTTTTGTGATCTCAGACCCGATTTTGGTGAGATCACGGTATGGTGAGGGTGTAGGTGGTTTAATATCTCGATTCCCTTGGTTGTTTATGGATTGGTTTATCCCATGAAGATCCCACATTCATGCTTGGAATATGGCATGGGGGTGATTCGCTGAAAGAAAGATTTGGTTCAGCCTAATCTATGGTCGGGTGGTATGTGGAAATCCCTGACTTGGTTGGATTTTGCATATCGTTAATAAGGGCTAAGTTTCTCTTGTCTTTGATAAGTAAATATACTTGTTATTATGTGGCTTTAATGGCTGTTATATCATTGTTATATATCTAGTTATATGTTGGTTATAAGCTTGGTTATATTTCAGATCTAAGTATGGATTTTATCACATTTGATTTAATGAATGTCTAGTTAATGAATACATGACCTAATTGTTGTTATGCCAACTATTGTGAGAAGGCATAAATCCTTCTTGTTAAAACTCAAATAAATTTTTAGATCCTTATGTTCACATATGGATTCACGACTTGTAGGTTGCATGTTTATCATGTTTTTGATGAAATGTTAGCTAGCGTTGGGAGAGTTCAAGTCAACTCCTGGTTTAAGTTTTAGATTGGAAGCATTGTTTCTAGGTGATTCATCATTTCTGGAAGTTTCAATGAGTTTTGGGCAGGGGCTTGAGTCCTAGCCCTGAAAAGTGGCTTAGAATTTCGGGTTGTTGGCATAGAACTAATTGAAAAGTTCCACAATTTCTTGGAAGCAAGCTTATGGGAGCGATTAGAGGGTTGCAGTCACTTGGAGGCCTTGGAAAGGGAGAGACTGAGGCTCTAGGTCAGTGAAACAGAGAGTTATATCAAGGGTTGGGTAACTCCTAGAGGTCCTGCAACACTTGATGGAAGTCAGTAAGGTCTTAATTTGTCGACTCCATTTCCTTAAGGTCATATAGCAGGTTAAGTCTTATCATAGTAACTCCTAGGTCATGTTTACCCCCGACAAATCAGTGAAAGTATGTAAATGTGGGAGGAGGTGGGTTATAGGGTGGTATTAGAGCTATTTTCTCTCTCTTTGGGTAATATCTGATACCACAGGGTGGTATTAGAGCGGGTTGCGCTCTCTTTAGGTAAAATATGATGTTGTCATGGTTATGGTTGTCATGCATGGGGTCATGGTACACAGTTGGTATGGTCATGCATGCTGTTGTTATATTGATGTGATTATGATTATGTGTATATTAGCACGATACATGCTAATGTGGACTGATTTTGCAGATGAGATAAGTCTCCCTTGAACGCCAATGAGCTATGATTTTGATTTTAGCATCTATTTTGTTTATTTGACATGACCTACTTGCAGGAAGAAGAGAATTAGACAGGACGAGAAAAATTGCAGATTATAATTCCTGTGACTCTCCCTACAGATTAGTTGGGTAGCAAGGAGATGGATATTCTGATGGTATAGCAAATACATTGAGGAGTTTGAGAGAAACGATTAAAAGTTTCAAAGTAGACAATGACAGATTGGTTGAGGCCTAGGAAAGACTTGCAAGGGCTCAGGAAGAGAATGTAGAAGTCAGTGCAACAATTCTTCAGAGCTTGTCAAATTTGTAGAGACGACGGTAATTAAGGATCAATCAAGAGTAGGATGAGAAAATTAATGGAGCCTATGGTAGTAGGTCTTGGTCCAGATACAAGTTGAATAAAGGGGATATAGTGAGAGGCGAAAGATCACTGGATACATCTAATAGGCGGACTGGTATGTATGGGTATCATTCTAGTTCCTCATCCAAGAGACATTATCATCCTCACCATCCTCATCCTTATAGGAGGAGTGAGTACTTTCCTGAGGTGTTCATGAAAGTCAACCCTCCTACATTCTATGGAGGGATGAAGAAGTTAGAAGATGTAGAGGCATGGTTGGAGAGGATGAAGAAATTCTTTAGATTGCATAATTATTTAGAGAACATGAAAGCCACGATAACCACCTTCAATCTCAAAGGGAAAGCATATATTTGGTAGGAAGATGTGAAGAACGTTAAGGGAATTCAAGAAGAAGAATTGATTTGGAATGATTTCAAGAGACTTTTAAAGAAGAAGTACCTATCTAAGAGATATTATGGCGATAAAACTTAGGAGTTATATAAGTTGGAGATGGGTTCTTTGACAAATGATGAGTACACTAGAAGGTTCCTGGAGTTGTTGAGATATGTGCCTTACCTCAAGGTATAGAAGGCTAAGATTTAGAGATTCATCAGTGGATTTCCAACAACATATAGAGATCAAATTGACTTTGATGAGCCTATATCATTAGAGGAGGTCATCTGGAAGTTGAAACATTATTGTGAGAAGTCAAAGTGCAAAGATGAGCCTAAGCGTGGTTTGAAAGGAAATGAGAAAGTTAAAGGGAAGTGGCCACTGAAGGGGGGAAGACCTCATGATGCAGGTGAGCAAGAAAATGTTTCTCCTTACAAGAAGTTCAATGCAGTTGAAAAGGGACATGGGTCATAGCCTAGAGAGCAACAGGCTAGAGGTGATATGTGGATAATATCATCACAAGAAGGATTGTCCACTGTACCAGGGTGACAGGCCTGGGATCTATAGCGCTTAGGAGGCACAGACAATTCAGGATGTTGGTCATAACATTCCTCGGATTTATGTAGCTATGGACAATAAGCAAGCAGATAATCATGCATCCATTATTGAGATGGAAGGTAAGCTCAGTGGTCAAGTTATTTCTATTTTAATTGACCCTCGATCTAATTATAGTTATGTTAATCCTGACCTAGAGGATAAGTGTGGTTTGAGAAAATAGGTGCATGTAGAGTCTTGGTTGGTGCAGTTAGCTACAGGTACTAAGAAGAGAATTCATCATTGGGTAAGAGCTCACGCATTTGAGCTGAATGGTATGCCTACAACAACACATCTATATGTACTGCCATTGGGATCATATGGTATGCTTTTGGGTATGGATTAGTTGTATCTTCACAGGACCAAAGTAGATTGTTATGACAAGGATATTGAGTGCCTGAATGATAATGGGGTGTTGTAGCCGCTACAACACCACCCAAATTTTTGGGCATATTCAAAATTTTGGGTACCCCACCACTCACCCCAAGCTACTAGGTTTTTGATAAGGCCCCAACGGGTTACTCTCCCCGTGACCTTGCCTATCCAATCTCTTTGGTGTGCCCAATCACGTTTCACACATTGCATCTATGCATCATGCTTTATCTTAGACATAGGGCTTAATATTGCATTAGGGTTTTGAAGGTTAATGATTGCATTGATGCATCAAGAGTCTCTCATGATTTTGAAGCTTATATTCACATATGCCTCTAGGGGTGAATTCTCATCGGCATCACTTGGCACCATGGCGAGGGGAATTTCAAAACTATTTCCCTAGGTTCTTGGTAGATTCTTCACCTCAGTATGTGCATTAGGGTTTGTAGGGGTCATGGATTTCCCTTAACATCTCTTGTAACCCTATGTGCATGTGATTGAAGGTCCAACCCTGTTTTGAAATAATCATCACCCTCTAAAGTTTATGGGAATACATTTTTTTCGATGGCACTGCCTCACCATCATCCCTCACCCCTTCAAATGTATTTGGGTTTTTGTATTGTGACCCCCATATTGTAGGAAGCTTGTTTACATTAGTGACATTGTGTCCCCATTAAGAACACATCTACCATTTCTATAACAAGTATTTTAATACCCGGTCCCATGTTCATTGTGCTTGTAGGTATTAACATCTAAATGTACAAAAATGTCTCGTAGTGACCAACATATAATATTACCTTTGTAAATGCAGGCTCGATAATAGCAAAGGTTTTGTGTAATCTCACTGAATATCATGATGGCACATCACATAGGAAGAATGAAGCGTCTAGGTCTTCTCCAATGACCATCACCCACGAGACCTCTACATTGAAAACTACCTTTTCAGCACGCTAAAGCTGAATGGTGGAACATATATTAGATAGGTTGTGTAGAGGTCAATAATGAGCATAGGTTGAAGGGGCGTGATGGTATTTATTAGGCAACGATGAAGGCCCAATCTGAGAGATAGACATTTGACGCACCATTGGCCATATTGTGTATACGCCCTAGTGCCTTTAGTTGATCTGAGGTTTGAAAGATTGTGGATTTATCCTCATATTGTAAAATCGTAAGTTGTTATGACTAAGGATGTCTCTTATGAAACCAATGGGAGTCAGGCCTTCAAGGGCATTCTAAGCACCTGAAACCACCACATACAACTCCATGTAAAAAGGCACGTGGTTGAACGTATAAACATATGAAGAAGCATACATTTAACAGGGACATCAGGATTATGCATCAAAATACTGTTTTAAAGGACAAATGAGTAGTGTGCTGGAGCTCTACTTGTATGTTGGACACCACTTGTCAACCATTGGTAATGATATCCCTATCTAAATGCCTTGGGAATATCATAATCCTCTCTAAATACCTTGGGAATATCGTAATGCATCTGCAACAAAGGGAAAAGGAAGGCCATGCCATTATTGCAACACAAGGAGGAAGACCACAACCATAACCCATACCAGTTGTGCCCAAGGTCGACACAACACCGCATGGCCTTAGTTGGACCACCAAACTATTAACTCGCCCTCAAATACACAAATTTCATGGTATACAACAAATGTTCGAATGATGTTGGCATGTATTCGGAGCATGCCAGCACCTGGACCATTTATGGAAATACATTTGCGTTCGATGGAAGAGTTTGAAATACAATCACATTGGATGGCAGTTGGAAATACATCTGCATTGGAAATCAGATCAGACTTAGGGTTGAATATCCATTAAAATTGTAAAGCCATGACAACACCGCCATGAAAGTGTCCATGAGAATCATAGGAATGAATAAATGTTGATGGAAGTTGGGTGCTTATGGCATTGCTATATTCGAACGAACATGAGAGCAATGCCTAACATTTGTTCAAACATGAATCATAGAAGTGAGCTCCAACAGACACATTCCAAGCTTCGATGTGAACCCATGACTTCCTGGAGTTGGGGATCCTCATAAGTTGCCAAGTTGTAAATGTGCCCGACCATTGGAGTGTGATCTCTACGAATTTCGACCAATAGCCCCATAGGTCGCAATCCCCTCTCAACAGGTCGCAAAATCACATTTCTAAAAAATGCACCGGGAGTGCGACTTGCTTTAGAGGGTGACTATGCGACTTACCGATGTCGCATATTTGGATTGCATCCAAACACTTGGAGGATGCGACCCACTCATGGTGTGACTCTGCTGAGTGTGATCAGATCACATTCCCCAAACACAGCCTCTACCTCAGTTAATTGACTCAGTCATAGTTTAGTATGGGTAAACAATCTTAGGCCGCACCCTGTTTACAAATTGCGACTAGGATACCTCGTAAATTACTCTCCCTACCGAAGTTAAATGGTCACATTTAAATGCCCCAGGTAGTCTTATAGAAGTGAGATCTGGCCAACATGCTACTGTGTGACCTCCAGATAGTCGCAGTTCTGCCCAGGTCGTGCCATCACATTCTTAGACCTCAGTGAAAGTAGATAAAAGATGCGACCTCTACTTGGGTGTGACTATGCGACCTCTGCTAGGGTAGGCAAGTTGCAAAAACTTGCTCGAAGGAGCTAGCAATTGTTGTGACTCATCCCATTCAACGACTATGCGGGAAGTCTTATAAGCTACCACAACTACTTGGGAAAACTGTAAAAATCATGCCCACAAATTTTATTCGAAGTCAACCTTTTTTCAGTTATACAATGAAAAGAGCCTTTCTCATCTTGTTAATTGAGACACAACAACCCCAATAATGCAGCGATAAAGGTAAGGCTCTAAAAATTGTTCTAATTAAAAAATGTGGGTATGGACGATCCAGGTTGACGTATAGAGAAGGCACTACCCATAGTTTGAGCATTCTGGGTTGCGCAAAGATGAATATTTCCTCCAATGAAGATGACTTCAATCCATTTATAAATACAGTTGGAGGAAGAGGAAAATAAGTGTTCAACAACAAACTTTGAATCACTTGAAGAGAGTATGAGGTTAGGTTGGCGTACTTTGCATGAAGCCCATGTGTTGAAAGAGTTTTATTAAGCACCGTTTCCCCCTAGTAGCACGAAATAGTTTGTTGAGTGTCAAAACAATGCTTGTGCTAATGAACAATTGTTAGAGACTAGCATACATTGTCGGTGTGGGAATAGAACCATAGAATAATTAGCCGTAGCATATCAAAACCTCAAGGCTATAAATTTTCACCCTTTTAATATTTATTTATGGTTATTGCTTTGTGTTTTATTAAGAGGTATCCATCCCGATTCCTGACTAGTTCATGTGTGTGTTTGTAGGATTGAAATATGGAAGGAGATAATTGATATGTGTTCCAATGCTTGAACAATAGTGAGTAAAAGGGAAATCCAAGTAGGGGGAAGGGACACGAACTTTGGTCTATGCGAAGATGCCAAGACCTCTCACTGCACTTGCATGACTTCCTAGGAATTAGGTCAATATCGAAGGTAGGTTGCAGAGGAAAGCGAGGGCATTGACCTAGAAAAGGGAGCTAGGGGTTTTGCAAAAGCTACATGATTGGGGTTTTCAATGAGATCAAAATTTGGACCATTTAAGCTCCTAAAACCTGGTGGCAATGTTGGGAAAACAACGAAACAAGATGACTGGACACAAGCGAGGCATGATGGAAATAATTTGATCCATTCATGTAGGTTTTCATAGTTTCACGACAGTGTCGACAACAAGGACAAAGCCTAGGGTTTCTCAAGACTTCTCTTTTTTGTCTTCTATCAGTGTGAAAATCTTCTCATTATGTTATGAATGATCGTATTGGGTTCAATTCAGCATGTACTAAACAATAGGCATGAGATAGTAGTGGGGAAGCTCAAAATTCACAAGGTTAGCTGAAAGGTCATTAGGGGAGGTCAAGGGTCACGATAGGTGAACAATAACCTCATCTCTTGAATGTTCCCTTAGGTCTCATTGACAAGAGGACTTTGGCACTTGAGTTGTAGCTAAGCCTAGAGATAGCCAATTTATGCTTGAGAGCTAGAGCCACTCAACTCTTGGCAGCTAGTAGAGTGGATTTGCAGTGGGGCTAGGGTTTAGGCATCAAGCAACATTATGAACAACCCATGTTCCACTATTAGGTTTTGACCAATTGCATGATATGTATTTGAAGTTGTAGCAATATTAATAAGATCTTCTTTATCTTTGGGACTGATTCCCATGCTTACTCATGGTGGTTGTATTAGTTGTCTTGTACTTCAGTATATTTGTATGCGTGTTTTCATACACGCAAATGTTATGGACTAACACATAGTGGTTGCATGTATGTTTCACTTCCAAATCTGTGTTTACTTGTTCCTTGCCATGTCGGTGACCTATTGTGAACTACTTTGCAATTGACTTTTGGCATGTTCCTATTTATTATGTATGATGAGGTTTTATCTCGCTAATCCCTCTCATGGTATATCTCTTATTATTGTTGTTGAGACCTGTTCGTACCTTTTTATGCAATTTGTCAATCTTGGGCTGATTTTGTTTCAGTGCCTGGGCATTTTATTATTGTCCCACTTTGACACCCTCTCATTCGATAACCAAGAGCAGAAACATTAAAGGTGGCAGTCGGGCCCACATACTGGATGGGGCTCCTATCCCAAACAGTGTGAGGTCTAGTTGGGATTTCACACTGGGGAGACCCCTTAGTTGTTGGCGGTACATTTTGGCCAGTCAACAAATTGGTGCTAGGAGGGCCACATGACAAGCTGAGCCCTTGGAGCCTGCAGTTTAGTCTCATATCTATTAATGGATCTGACTAGAATTTTGCTCTGGGGTGTTTATCTGGTTTGTCTATTTTTCGATTTTCAATCCCAAGGAGCAACTCCATCACTTGTCTTAGTTTTAATTTGATGGTGAGGATGGAACATCCATAATCGAGCACATTTCTAATTTCCTCGAGTTTTGTGAATCTTTTGAGATCAATGATGAATAGTTTGCTTGTGTGTTCCTCTCCCTCACCCTTGAAGGCCGCACCAAGAAATGGTGCCACACATTACTAGCGGTGTCCATTCATTCGTTTGAGCAACTCAGCGGTAGGCTCCAACAAGCATTTCAAAGGTACAATTTTCAAAATGTATTAAAGAGGATAAATGAGGTTAGGATGAAATTTGAAAAGTCTTTAGAAGATTTTTCTTTTATATTTATACATCTTTATTTTGAATTTCCCAAAAGAGATGTCGACTGGGTGTATTTGAATATAAATTTTCGACGATTGGTTATCATTTTTTTACAACATTTTCAATTAGAAACAAATCCTGTTTTGTATGAGTATCATCATAATTTGCAGATTACAAAGTATCCAGATTCTACCCCTAATATCGTTTTGCCTATCTCTCTGAACCTGGAACAACCTTAATTCCACAAGGAAGAGATCACTGCTTGTGGGATTTCTCATCCTCCTCTTGACTTGTTACCTAATAAGATTTTGGTCGTAAATGGTTCAAACGATGAACAATGCTTTTTGGGAAATGAATATGATGGTCTCAGCTCTAAATCCCTCGTACATTCTTTTGATCTTGAATCTGAAAATTATATAACATCTCTTCCTGCTGATGGAACCTAGATCAATTCCATTCAATGTATGTCTCACTACATCCCTAGATCGCATTCACCTACCCATGATGGCCTTGATCTTATCTCGGGTAAAGTTGACTGTCCCATTAAATCCATGAACCACATCATGCCTACAAATTCATCTCCCCCTTTGGCGAACATAAATGGGCATGATGTGAATTTGGGTCTGATTGGTGCCCATTCATCTGACTCTATGCATCCATTCTACCTTGATTTAGTCCATGGGTCTACTACACTGATAGTTTCTTCATATCGTGCACATCTTTATCTTGCTCGTGTTGATCACAATCATGGACATGGGGGTGATGTTTCACAGTTAAGGGACGCGTATCTTGAACCTCTTGTGCCAGATATTTTCAACCTACAGTCTTTAACAAGTGAAGAAGAGGGCCTTGCATCTCGCCCATCTCAAGATGTTTATCTCATTAATCCCTCTTCACTCTCAATACAAGAAGAGCCTTATGTGTTAGATACCCAACTTGATCAAAATGGTGGTTTCAACGATTCTCATACTGAAAATACATTCACTCATGCCTCTAGTGATTATCCTATGTATCCATCTATTGATCCTACGAAGCCACTAAAATTTGATGATACAACTTTCGAAATTTGGGGACTCATCAGGAAGTTGAGGCACTTTAGCTTCCACTTATTTTTATGTCAGGTTCTTACGTTCCTGATGAGACCCCTGAACCAAGTCGAATTAGGGTTTTTGAAATTAGGGTTTCTGCATACCATGCTCCTCTCAACGTCATCTTGCTAGATGCAAGCACATCTTGGAAATACTCTTATTAGAGCGATGTCTCTTTGAGAAAATCTTTCCATCACCTTTCAACTGATGTGCATCAACCTTTATACCCTAATTTGTTTACTGAAGGGAATGCTCTGACCATTGTCTCAAATCTTTTTTATTGTTGCTAAGCCAGTACAGTCTGTCAACATACATTATAAAATGATGTCTTACAATCTCCTATATGGGAGGGTGTTAATCGCCTGATCTCCCCTTTGCCTAAGACTCTTTCACTTGATTCAGTTCATTCTAGGGAATCTAAAGAATCTGATTTTTCGAGCTGCCAATCTATCAATATTTATTCATTGGATCCAATCCACAATATTTTCACTGATAGTTGTTTGGTCACAACCAATGATAACCATATGCATCCACCTACAAATCTTTTGAAGCTACCAATATTTGATGGCGTGTCATTTGAAGGTTCAGAGTTTTGTCAGGATGATGAGGCACTTCAGCTTCCGCTGATGGCTATATCAAATCCTCACGCCTTGGATGAAGTCTATGAAAAATTTCAAACTAGGGTTTCTAAAATTAGGGTTTTTATGTTTGAATCCCCAAGGATCTCAATTACATCCGACAGAAGCCCCTCTTTTTAGAGTCATCAAGTTGATTGGCATTTACATCATGATCGGGTTCCTGATCGGATTAATCTGGCAGATTCCTTTGTTAGCCGAAAACATCTCGCCTTACTTGCATTGGCTTTAGGGTTAAGCATGAATGGATGTATTTCATGGATGGGTGGCTGTAAATTTCACGCTTATGATTCAGTTCACCAGGATTGGGTTGCAATTTTCCTTGAAAGGTCTTTTTTGGCATGTTTCCTTAGAAGTAGATGGGATTTTCTTTCTGTTGTTCATGCTTTACAAGTAAGCATTTTATTTTTTGCACAACTTTTTTCACAAATTCTAATTGTTGTCATATTTGTTTTGGCAGGTTAGGAACTGTTGCGGTGGCTGCATTGGAAGTTTGCTTTCACATAACCCGACCTATGATTTAGTTAAATTAGGATTTAGGGTTTTAGACTAGTTAGGTTTTAGTATTTGCTTATTAGTTGGTTGATTAGAATTTGCTTTATGATTTAAATTTGTCATGCTTCATTTTCCTTACTATAGGTAGTTAGTTCCCTGCATGTTTATTTTGCACTCATGTCCTTGCATTTGTTTATTGCTTCATGGCATCCGTGAAAGCTCTGCATATGCATTGCATTGATCATTTAATTGAAATTAGCTGATCTCTTCTGCACATAGAATTACATTGCGTCATTAGCCTTGCATGCTGCATTGCATCAGGCACCTTCCTTCTCACTTGGCGCACACTCACCTTTGACCTAGCTTGGAAATTCCCTCTATGTTGTATACTGTTGCATGAGCCTTCATGAACCTTAAGCTCTCGAACCTTTGGTACCGTGAATAGATTTCTCACACATGTTCACTTTTAATCAAACCCTAAAGTGATTGCTTCGACCTCTTCACACATGTTTGAAACCCTAGGAGAGTTTCCTGGTCACCTAACCCTAGAACTAAAGCCCTAGCCCTAATGATGGTGTGAAGTTGTGATGGCTACACCAATGGGTAGCCTCTATTGGAACCAATCATCAAAGTTGCATCTTGGATATCTCTCATACGAGTCTAATTTATTAGCAAGGAAAATAAGAATAGATTTTTGTAGATTCATGTTCCGGATTATCCACAGTTTCCAGTTCAGTCTGTCGACGTTTCGAACCCCAAAGGGGGTCCATCATCAGGACCATTTTGAAAGATAGAAAGAATGAATGAAGATGATGAGAGAAGGAGCTAGGACCTGGATATAAATACCCAAAAAACCCTAAAATGAGAGCCGACACCTGATTTTTGTTTTAGAAATTGTAGGTCCGCAGCCCTTCTCTCAATTTTTATCCTCAGGATTTCGAGAATACAGATCTCTTTCCATGTTTCCCCTCTGTACAGGGAAGTTATGTTGGATTTCACGCCTCTATGGTATTTTTTTGTAGATTCATGTTCCGGATTATCCAGAGTTTCCAGTTCAGTCTGTCGACGTTTCGAACCCCAAAGGGGGTCCATCATCAGGACCATTCTGAAAGATAGAAAGAATGAATGAAGGAATGAAAGATGATGAGAGAAAGAGCAAGGACCTGGATATAAATTGTAGGTCCGCAGCCCTTCTCTCAATTTTTATCCTCAGGATTTCGAGAATACAGATCTCTTTCCATGTTTCCCCTCTGTACAGGGAAGTTATGTTGGATTTCACGCCTCTATGGTAGTTTTTTGTAGATTCATGTTCCGGATTATCCACAGTTTCCAGTTCAGTCTGTCGACGTTTCGAACCCCAAAGGGGGTCCATCATCAGGACCATTTTGAAAGATAGAAAGAATGAATGAAGATGATGAGAGAAGGAGCTAGGACCTGGATATAAATACCCAAAAAACCCTAAAATGAGAGCCGACACCTGATTTTTGTTTTAGAAATT
>APFE030765041.1:179852-195072 GCA_000404065.3 Pinus taeda
CACAACTTGGAAAAGACAGTGCTGAAATTAAACTTCAGAAAATGAAAGTTAGCAGGAAGGACAAGATGATCTCATATGCCAATAGTTATCAAAAAGATGAAAATTTGCCCGGGCTACCTAAGAAAACCTGCAGAAAAGCACTGATCAGTTGACAGCTATAAGAAAATAGAGGTGAGAATATAAACAACAGAAACATCAAACAATATATTATGTACAAGCTAATGATAAAAACAAAAACATAATAAAACTAAATGGAAACTTTACAAGGCTTCAGCGCGCAGGGGCCCTCTGCCACTTCAGCCAGTCAACAAATAGTCACACGAATGAGCTCAGAAAAGCCTTCTCATATTTTTAAAACAACAACATATAAAAACAGTGGGGTGATAACTAGCAGTTCAGAATTCACGTATACAAACAGTTCAGAATTCACATATCCCAAAAAGCTTCTTTACAGCGTTCATCGACGCATTATTTATAATGCCAAAATGCTAAAGCTAATTAACAAACTCCTACACTATTAACTGTGTTGCTAAAGACACGTAGATCCCTTCAGCCGAGATCTAGTGTAACTGTCATCATGTCTATTAAATCTCCAGAGTGGTAGCTGTTGGATTCAGGTTTCGGAAATGATCTCCAGGTGTGCTGGTGTCTTCGTGAGCTGGGGACTGTGCCACGTAACATTCACGTGCTCAAAACAAAGACGTGCCACCGCTGAACTCTTTAGTTGGCCTTGTCTTTGACCTTCGTTGACCGTGACCTTCCATGGATGATTTGGCTGATTTGAAGGGACACGTTCCATGTATTCGTCACCTGGAGCTTACCCATGTAGCTCGTTTCTTCATAGGACACATGTAGCACAACTTTTAACAAAATAGCTGCAGAATCCTATGCTGGCTACGGAAACCTGTGCTGGCTGCGGAAACTGACAAGTTTTCGCAGCTGCATGAACAAAAAAACTAAACCAAACAACAGTCATAAGCATAGTCAGAAAACCATATAAAAAGTTCTTTTTAGACTATAATGCACTGATTTAACAACTGGGTGGATGAAGTAAGTGGAGAAAGAAGGCTGAGAGGGTGTATAGGAAGGTGCAGGTTTGAGGCTCAACAATTGACTTCTGGCATGTTCTTGTTTATTATGTCTGATGATGTTTTAGCTCACTACTCCCTCTCATGGTATATCTCTTATTATTGTTGTTGAGACCTGTTTGTACCTATTTATGCAATTTGTCAATCTTGGGCTGATTTTGTTTCACTGCCTGGGCATTTCATTCTTGTCCCACTATGAAACCCTCTCATTCGATAACCGAGTAGAAACATTCATGGTGGCAGTGGGCCCACATACCAGATGGGACTCCTATCCCAAATGGTGTGAGGTCTATTTGGGATTTCACACCGAGGAGACCCCTTAGTCGTTGGCAGTACATTTTGGCCCTTCAACATGGGGAAAAGAGAATATTACAAGGAAAGAAGAAGCCTACATCAGTGAGGCTGGTCACCCCTATGCAGGCTAAGCACAGTTGTAGGAAAGGGTGTGTGATGTTTGTAGTCCATATTTCCAGTGCAAGGGTAAGGATGTTAAGGATGCCAAAATCTTCAAGAGATACTTTGTATTACAATAGTTTCAGGATGTGTTTCCAGCAGAGATTCCAGAATTACCTTCCCACAGGGAAGTGGACTTTTGTATTGAGTAGGTACCAACAACAACTCCAACATCAAAGGCACCATACAAGATGAACACACAAAAATTAGAAGAGTTGAAGTTGCAATTGAAGGAAATGCTTGATAAGGGATACATTAGGCCAAGTGTATGACCTTGGGGTGCATCTGTATTGTTTGTGAAGAAGAAGGATGGTACTCTTAGATTGTGGATTAATTACAGGAAACAAAACAAGGTGATGATCAAGAACATGTACCCATTGTCGAGGATTGATGACTTGTTTGATCAGTTGAAGGGAGCAACAATGTTCTCAAAGATTGATCTGAGATCATGATACCATCAGGTACACATCAAAGAAGAGGAAATCTACAAGACTGGTTTCAAGACTAGGTATGGGTATTATGAGTTTGTTGTGGCTCATTTTGGTTTGACTAATGCCCCAACTACTTTTATGTGCTCGATGAATAGTGTGCTGCATCCTTATCTAGACAAATTTGTGGTTGTATTCATTGATGATATATTGATATATTCTAAGAATGAGGAAGAGCATGCTGAACATTTAGCAACAATATTGAGATTGATAAGAGAGCATCAGTGGTATGCCAAGCTTAGTGAGTGAAATTTCTTTCAAACAAAGGTACATTACTTGGGAGATTTTGTCTCCAAGGAAGGCATATCAGTGGATCCAGAAAAGATAAGGGCTATCATGGAGTGAGCAACTCCTGAGAATGTGGATGAATTCAGATCATTCGGGGCTAGCAGGTTACTATAGGAGGTTGAACAGGAACTTCTCACACATTGTATATCCTATTACATCATTACAAAGGAAAGGTAACAAATTTGAGTGGGCAGAGGAATGTGCAACTAGCTTTTAGCAGTTGTTGACAAATGCACCAATTCTTAATTGCAGACCTAGATAAAGAGTTTGTGGTGTGTATAGATGCTTGCAAAAGAGGACTTGGTGGGGTCTTGATGCAGGAGGGACAAGTGGTGTGTTATGAGTCCCAGAAGCTGAATGAGCATGAGAAAAACTATGTGACTTGTGACCTTGAGTTGGGAACTATTATTCATGCCTTGAAGATGTGGAGGCATTATCTTCCTGGCTGGAGGTTTGTATTGATGAGCGATCACAATGGGTTGAGATATCTATTTGACCAACCAAATTTGAATGCCAGGAAGGCTAGGTGGTTGGGCAAAATTAGTGAGTTTGACTTTGAGATAAGATACATTAAGGTTAAAGAGAACAGGGTTGCAAATGCTCTCAATAAGAGAGTGCAGATGAACCATGTTGCAACAATGAGATCTTATGGGACATATTTACATGATCAGATCTTACAGGTAGGCCAAAAGGATGATAGGTACATGTAGCTTAGGCATAGATTACAATAGATGGTTTGGTCAAATTTAGGGACAAGATTTATGTGTTGGAGGACAATGGGCTCAAGAAGTTTATCTTGAGGGAGTTTCATGTCAAGCCATATTCATGAAACCTAGTATCAGAAGACATTGACAACAATGAAGAAGTTCTACTATTGGCTGAATTTGAATAAGTAAATGGCAAAGTTTATGGCTTGATGTTTGGACTGTCAATAGGTGAAAGTAGAGTGTAAGCATCCAAGTGATCTACTACAACATATTCCGATTCCAGAATGGAAATGGGAGGTCATTTCCATGGATTTCATTATAGGTCTTTTGAGGACATCGAGGCAACATGATTCTATCATGGTTGTGGTGGACAGATTGAGAAAGGTAGATCACTTCATTCCAATGAAGACTACTTATTCAACTAGTGAGGTGGCCCAGGTCTTCATCAGGGAGATAATGAGGTTGCATGGTGTTATGAAGAATATTGTGTTAGACATTGATCTGAATTGGATCTATATGTATTTTTTCATCCATCTCGATGCATTTGGAGTGGAAAAAGTGGAGGAATCAGCTCATGAGACCATTTTTACCAGCGGGACCCAGTTTGGTAAAACGGGGCTTGAAACCTTCTGGGAGCATTTTGAGGCATCATATGATGTTTTTTGGGGGGTAAAACTTTTCCGCTTTTGTGCACATGTTTTCGTGCTATCCTACACACAAATATCTTTCCAATGGCGTAAGAAGCGCGTCAATCAGAGTCTGCATGCAAAAGTTTTGCCACTTAGAAGTTAATCTTCATGTTTTCACACCTATAGTTCGGGAGGATGTCACATCAACGCCCATTATTCATGGAAAATGGGATAGCGACGTGTTTTTTTATGTAAAATAATTTGTAAGAGTCTATTTTGTAACTCTAGTTAAGAATTGATATTGTCAAACTTAACCTCTAGTAGGCTATCAGGTTGTGTTATAACCGTGCCACTAGGAGGAAGATGCATTCCATTCTTTTGAGAGAATTTTGTTCCATAATTGAGCAAAGATATCCAGGAGAGGTAGGAGGTAGAGCACACAGATAGGATCTGTGCACTGTAGAAGCCCATGGGCCACAGGTATTACTTCTTTGTATCTGCAACCATATTTCCAGGCAGAGAAAGAGAGGGAAGCAACCTCACCTTCCAGTTGGGTTTTCTCCCGAAATGGTTTCCCAGAGAGCATATCTTGTGTCTTATGTGTGTGTGAGCTTATTTTGTCGTTCTCTAATGTTCTGCGTAATTTTGATTCCCATGCATGCACTAATTACAGTTAAATATACAAATCTAAAAGTTTAATAAAACTGTAATAATGTATAATTTTTAGAGTTTTAATATAATATTATTAGATCTATTCTGACTAACTATCTAGTGGAATATCCATGGAAATTTACGAATCAGACAAGGATGCTAAGTTTACTTCTAAGTTTTGGAAGGAGTTGTTTGCAGGTTTGGGGACAAGGTTGGCCTTCAGTACGGTTTACCATCCATAGACAGATGGAAAAATAGAGAGGGTCAACAATATAATGGAGGATATGCTAAGGATGTATGTCATGCACTAGCAGAGGAGATGGGAGGAGTACCTTCCATTAGTTGATTTTTCTTACAATAATGGTTATTGGGAGTCACTGAAGATGAGTCCATTTGAGGTACTCTATGGTCAGAGTTGTAATACTCCCATTGGTTGGAGTGATCCAGTGAACAGGGTGCTTATTGGACCAAATATGTTGGTAGAAATAGAATAGGAGATGCAGGTTATAAAGAGGAATCTAAAGGCAACAAAATACATAATAAAAGTTATGCAGACCAGCACAGGGCATTTAAGGAGTTTCAGGTTGGGGAGTGTTACCAGTGTAAAAAGTCCTAAAATTTTGGACAACTGGTATGGTTCCAAAGTTTTTATGTTAGTCATGGTCAAGTCATTTTTATGTTCTGTTTAGAGTTTAAGTCATAGAGTTAGAGTTTCGTATCCATTATCAAATAAAGGTCAACAACCTTGTTTTACCCATTATGGATCCCACATCATTCCAAAAGTGTCATGTATTTGGTCATTTCAAAAATTTGAATGTGCTACGAAACTGTCTAGGCTTTTTCGTAGTGCAAAGCCCTGAAATTACACTACATGCGCTACGAAATCATTGAAGCAACCTTTTTCAACAGAAAAAACTGTTTTAAGTAGTCAACTTCAGGAGGTTTTTTGAGCAAGTGAAAGCATATTTTGGAAAACTAAAAAAGGTTTTTATTCCTAACATACTGAACTACAAAAACCTTTTTCAGTTTCTTCAAATTCATTATGATCTGGGAGAAGTTGATGACTCAAATTGCGTTACGAAATTGCTGTAAGAGCAATTTTTCAGAAATAAGAATTTTCCAGTTTACACCTGATATTCAAAGATAGTTTCTAGGCAGTAGGAAAGGTATTGCAAAAAACCAAGAGAGGTTTTTGTTCAGCACCAAGTGGCCTACAAAATATTCCTTCAGTTTTGCAAAATACATTTTTGATGAGGAGATAAAAGCTCTGCCCCAACACCTATTTTTTAGCCAGAACAGAGCAGGGGACAGTTTCCTAGTTTTCAGGGCAAATGAAGAAGAAGCTATTAAATGCTAGTAGGAGGGTTATGGACATCACCAAGGTTGAAGTTAAGGAGGAGCAGCTGTCAAATATCAAATTTAATTCATAGTTTAGGTTGTTACTATCATAAAATGAGTTGTACTCCTAATTGTATTAGGACTCTAGGACTGTTAGTTAACTGTCTCTTGTAATTAATAGTCTGTTTTAGGTATGAGTAGGTGTCAGGTCAAGAAAATTCGAATTCCCCTCATGCTAGAGGAAGGAGTCCAAGATTGTAATGAACTCTATAAAGAGTAAGAGGTGTAAGGCACCAAGGGTTGGAAATTTTTGGAAAAGAACACTCATACTGTGTTATTTTGAAATACTGTGTTTTTATGTAATACAATGATTTGGCTTTATTACTTAGGATTCAGAAGAGAGTTTAATGTTTGATTGTCTTATGGTTGTCCTCATTTCCTTACTTTCATTGGTATGAATGCATGTTACTTAGAACTCATTGACAATGCTCTAACTTCCTTCATGTATTTGTAGACTATGTTCCCTACATATTGTTATGTGTTACTGATATATTGAACTCTTGATGCCGTGACTTCCATGTAAAGCTAATTTTGATGTGATACTGAAACATTTTCTGACTCCATAAGCCCAATGGATGTTTTTTGATTGTGTTCAACCAATTATATTTCTTCACTTATTTTTCATAGAGTTAGCCATCTAATCTTTAATTAAAATCTTTAACCTAGTGAGAGAGGCCTCTCAGGTTAAGGAGGCTAAGCCTCAGCCAAAATTTGGTTTGAAATAGTTACTCAAGGTCTTCCTGGTTCACAGCCTATTAGGAGAAGGTTTTGTGATAACAGGGAGCATGTGCATTTGTGCATCAAGCCCAAGAAGATCTCTTTGAGGATTAGAACATGTGCCAAGTTGACACCACGGTGTTGCGAGCCTTTTGAGATCCTTGAGAGGATTGGACCAATGGCCTATAGATCCTCACTACCTCCGATAGTGAAAGTCCATGATGTTTTCCATGTTTCATTGCTTAAGAGATATGTAAAGGATGTTGATCACGTTATTTATTGGTCTGTATTTCAGGTGGAACTAGAAGGAGAATTCCAACCAGAACCTAAGTGCATATTGTAGAGGAAACAAATCATGCTTTGGAACAGAGAAATCAAGCAAGTTAAAGTGTAGTGGAAGCACTTTGGGCCCGATGAAGCTACATGGGAGATGGTTTATCATATAGGGGCTATGTATCCTTCATTATTTCCCGGTTGAGGCAAAGTAGTTTTGGTATATTTATATCTGTACATGGATGTAAATACACCTCAAGCTGCGTTATAAAGCTCCAATAAGAAGTGTGGTTGTCATGCTATCATGTTTGTCATTATGGTTTTTCTTTTGAGCAGGTTGTTCATTGTAAATACTGCATCTGGCTAAGTTATAAAGATCCATGGGAAGTATGTTTTGGTTCTCAACGGTTTTGCTGGTTGTATGTGTTATAGAACATCGTGGACGGTGTTCCCCTAAGTGGGTGGGGTCTGTAACAACCCCAAATTCAAAGTGCATGAAATAAAAGTTAATAAAGGCAAAATAAGACCAAGGTCACGGGACACGTATTCCAAGATGAATGTTGGGCAAAGTATCCTAGTGGGCATCACTTGTTGTGTATTATGGCTAAGGGAAATTGGCAAAGGCAATGGAAAAGGCTTTGAAAAGGCAAAGAGGTATTATTGGCATTTTATTTATGAAAATAAAGAAAAATAGGAGAAAAGGGAGGTGAAAGGTCACATGTTGAATGTGAGGAGGAAATTGAAGTAAAATTAAGGAAAATGAAGAAATTAGAGGCATCAATAATAAAATGACATCAAAGCATCAGTTTGTAGCCTTTTGTCAGTTTAGCTTTGGAATTAGTTTAAGGTAGGAGAAGAGAACCGATAGGAGAAGGAAAGCAAGCAAGCAATGGAAGGACAAGGAAAGCAAAGGAAAGCAACAATCAAGCAAGGAAAGGTTGGATCAAGTAGCTTTAGTAAGGATACTTGCAAGTAACATGTTGCATATGTGATTTCCTAGCTGGTTTTGGCATGGATGGTACATGCATTAGCGTATTTGGTTTTATTGTTGTTGGTGGCATGGATTTTACTGGGTTTTAACAGTGGTTTTTAGCCTTGGCTTTCCATTTCCGGATAGGCATGGTGTGATGGGATTATTTCTCACTTGAGCTCTGGATTTATAGAAGGTTTTAGATCTAGGTGAGGTGGTCTTAGGGAAATACCAAGGGTTGGGGGTGGAGATGGTTTTTGTCGAGAAGCCCTCAATAGGAGGGTGGAGACAAGAAAACTCCTCAGGGGATGGTGAAGGAATTCTGAGGCATCCAAGGTCGATTTTGTTTTGTGATCTTGAAGATGGTTTTGGTGAGATCACGATTTGGTGAGGGTGGAGGTGGTTTAACCTCTGGATTCCCTTGGTTGTTTATGGATTGGTTTATCCCATGAAGATCCCACATTCATGCTTGGAATATGGCACAGGAGTGATTGGTTGAAAGAAATATTTGGTTTAGCCCAATCTATGGTCAGGTGGTATGTGGAAGTGCCTGACTTATTTAGCTTTTGCATATGCTTAATAGTTTCTCTTGTCTTTGATAAGTAAATGTACTTGTTATTATGTCACTTTAATGGATGTTATATCATTGTTATCTATCTGGTTATATGTTGGTTATAATCTTGGTTATATGATAGATCTAAGTATGGCTCTTATCACATTTCATTCAATAAATGTCTGGTAAATGAATACATGACCTAATTGGTGTTATGATAGCTATTGTGAGAAGGCATAAATCCTTCTTGTTAAACCTCAAATAAGTATTTAGATCCTTATGTTTAGATATGCATTCATGACTTGTAGGTTGCATGCTTATCATGTCTTTGATGGAATGTCAACCTCGATTCAGAGAGGTCAGGTCAAGTCATGGTTTGGAAGAATTGTCTATAGGCGATTCATCATTTCTGGAAGTTTCACTAAGTTCTGGGTAGGGGCTTGATACTTAACCCTAAAAAAGGGATCAGAATACGAGGTCGCTAGCATAGAACCGACTGAAAAAGTCCACAATCACTTGGAAGCAAGATTATGGGAGTGACTGGAGGGTTATAGTCACTTAGAGGCCTTGGCGAGGGAGCAACTGATGCTGTAGGTATGTGAAAGAAAGAGTTAACTCATGGGTTGGACACCTAGAGGGGTTGGGTAACTCTTGGAGGTCCTGTAACACTTGAGCAAAGTCAACAATGTCTTAAGTTGTAGACTCCATTTCCTTAAGGTCATATAGGAGGTTAAGTCTTATCGTAGTGACGCTCATCTCATGTTTACCCCAGGAAAACCAGTGAAAGTGGGTAAATGTGGGAGGAGGTGGGTTACAAACATAATCCAAGTTTTCTCTTGATGTGGAAAGTAGAATATTCTCACTTTAATCAAGGCAAAATCAAATTGAGAATTTCTTGCTGCATTTTTCAACACTCTCTTTGAGAAAGAAAGGGATTCTAGATATGGATTACAAAAGCCTAAATTTGATCAAGAAAGGGATTATCAACCACCTCTATCCCGCACTTGTGGAACTTGAACTACCTCTTGAAAATGCCTTTGTCAAAACATCAACATCTTGTTCCTTTATCATAATGTAGTGCAACAACATTATTTGCCTGTACACACAGTCCCGTAAATGGTGATACCAGATATCTATATGCTTGGATCAATCATGAAAAACAAGATTTTCAGAGATCTTGATGCAACTTTGATTATCACATTAGGTCACAGTTGGATCCATCATCTGATCAAACAATCCAACAAGTATCTTTCTCATCAAGATTGCCTCACAATCTGCTTGACTGCTAGCCATGTATTATGCTTCAACCAAGCTGAGTGCCACAAATTTGATCTTCTCATTGTTCCAAAAAACCATTATGGACCCAACAATGAAAATTCCACCTGATGTACTTTTTCGGTCTGACGGACTCCCTGCCCATTCTGCACCTGTGAAGGCACATATCTTCACCCCCTCTGTTCGTATGTACCATAGTCCAAACAGTGTAGTGCCTCTAAGGTACTATAGAACATGCTTAGCTGCCCTCCAAAATAACTTGGTTGGCCTAACCATAGATTGGTTCAGTTGGTTGATTGCATAGCAGATATCTAGTCATGTGTTCACAAGATACATTAGTGAACCCACTAACTGTTGGTAAATGGTAACATTCATTTCCTCACCTGAAGTGGCATCCTCTTTCCTCTAGTTGGTCACTAGAGGTATCTCCATGGGTTTACAACTGTCCATGTAGAACCTCTGAAGTATCTCATTGGCATATTTTCCCTCATAGATAAACATTTCCCCATCACTTTGCCATACTTCCAATCCGAGGAAGTAGTGCATGAGACCCATGTCCTTCATTTAAAACTCTCTTGCAAGATTCCCCTTGTAAGATCTAATCAACTACTCATCACCAGTTAAAATCAAGTCATCAACATATAAGACAATATTGTAAAAAGAGCTTCTGCATAAATCACATCAAAAAGATCATTGTCGACGCGTTTCAAACCAACCAGTGTGGTTCATCGTCAGGACGATGAACCACACTGGTTGGTTCGAAACGCGTCGACAATGATCTTTTTGATGTGATTTATGCAGAAGCTCTTTTTACAATTATGATGGATCACAGAAGCCTCAATTCTACAATATAAGACAATAATCAATAATTTACCTTCTACGAAGATATGATAGAGGTTTTCATCCTGTTCACTTTTGGTGAAGCCCAAACCTGTGAGATAACTATCGATTTTGGTGTACTAAGCATGGGGTGCTTGCTTGAGACTGTACAATGCTCACTTGAGTCTGCACACATGAGATTCCTGATCAAAAGTCTCATAGCCTTCTGGTTGCTCGAAATGCATCTCCTCCTCAATAACTCCATTGAGGAATGTTGTTTTCACATCCATCTCGTGGATCTTCCACCCCATCTATGCAACCAGAGAAGGAATTGATCTAATGGAGGAGAAAATGTATCCTCATAGTCAATCCCCTCAACTTGAGAGCACCCCTTGGCCACAAATATGGCCTTGTACTTTTCTATGTTTTCGTTTGCTGGTCTTGAGACCACTTCCCAAACACCATTCTTCATAATAGATTCGTATTCCTCCACCATTGCATCCGCCTATGTATGTTTCTCTACTGCTTCCTCAAAAGAGGATGACTTTGTCTCTACAATCTCAGTCATTAGAATCATGTAGCTAGTGTACCAATCTAGTGACCTTCTCTACCTGCGCTAATTTGAAGGAGCACCCACATTTGCCCTTGCATCCCACACAAGTCTCTTAGAATCCTTGGTCCTTCCTTTTCCTGCCTTCTCTTGATAGTTCTGCTTAGGTGGCTATATCAACTCTCTACTCCTCAATTTGTAGTTGCTGCACAACTTTTTGAGGTTCATCCTTTGGAGCTAAAATCTACTCTTCTGGTGGGATCTGAATCTCCCTCTCAAGAGAGCATCGCTGTTATCGAGAAAACTAGTGTCCATTCAGAGCTGCTAGTCCCATTAAGATGGGTAGCTATCTTAGAAACAAACAAACTAAAGTTACTTGTGTTTTCCTTTATGAGAGATAGATGAGGGAGAAGCAGAGAGTACCAACCTCAGTGTTTTTCTTGGCTCCTTGCTTGTTTCCTTCCAACTTTGACAGAGCTCCGCCACTCCTTATTTACTTGTCCCGCTTCAAAGAACACCTATAGATTCAAAGTAGCATAATACCATCAAAGCATAGAGATCTATAACCATAACAATATAGGATCAGATGTATATTAACCATACAAATGCATATATCAATACAAGATTCAGAGATATACAAGAATATGGAGGAAAACTCAAATAGCTTTATTGATAGAAGTAGTAGAAGAGAGGATTTCAACCCATTGGTCTGACCCAGCGCCATCCTCCCAGCTTGAAAGCCCTATTCACCTCATGAAAATCTAGATGACCCAACACTATGATGTTGCACAGAGAAACCAACAACACTTCCTTACAAAATACAAAATTCCAGCCTTTGGATCTCTAGGATGAGGGATCCATATATAGAAATTTGCAGGTAGGTGAGTCAGCTTTTGGGATTTTGATTAATGTCATTTCTCTGATAGTTCTTGGTTCCACTTGGAGATTTCATGATCTCTTACTCATCCCTAGGTGAATTCAGAGAGGCAAGTGTCAAATGAGTAGTTTCTAGAAGATTCTTTGGGTTTCCACCTAGCAAACTACCTCTGCCATTTGTTTGCCCTCGCTTATCGCACCCTACAGAAGGGCTTTCTAGTATGCATCACACTTTTTGCATGTAGTAGGTGAGATGCATCGAACCCTTAGCACTGAGCAGTCTGCATGGTCCAGTTTTGACCAGTTCTGAGTAGTTTTTCAAGGAGAACTTCTGGGAGATGATATAATCAGCTGACCTTGTTCCTTTAGGGCATGAAACAACATAAGGGTCAGGATTTTGGAATGGCAGTTTGATTCTATTCAATATCAACACATTTCCAGAAAATTAAACACATTAACTAATTCATTAGCAAATTATGTGTTAGATAGATATTTGCAACATTTATAAAAGAAAAGCATTTCATCAACATTTGCATCAGGATCATATAACTTAACCAAAATAAAGCTCCGAAAATAAAAAATATATATATAAATGTTTATAGTTTTTTACATAATGTTCTGTGTTTAGGACAAAATCAGTCATGCGACCCAAAAACTCAAAAATGCAAGGAAGCACCCTAGACTAATGGTGCTGGTGATAACAAGTCACTACCTGCGGGATCATACCTAAGAGCCTAGCCCATCGGCTCGGCACGCCAGTGGTATGGAATTGTAATCTCAGAGGTAACTCATCGGTCCTCACATACTGAATGCCAAGGGTGAGACCCTCGATCTGATCCCGCAATATTGCAAGGGTCTTGGCTACGTCTAGATTGCGAAGGGCAGCCCTCCCTACAGCCTCTCCTACTGGAACGACAGTTGCTACTCTCGGGTGCATTGCTGGTCACACTAGTTCAATATCTGCATGAACACATGAGTTTTTATTAGTCTTGATAACATTTAAAAAAGCAGATGAACATTATAAAAGCAATGAACAGAGATATGGTCAGAGATTTTTACCTATGACACCCCACTGCTCGCTAGGCGGCAGCACCAAATCTGGGTCACCCCAGAAATCCATCCCGACATATGGATACTCGGCATAGACCATCTGCTAACGGTTGAACCACTCAAAGAAGGCATCAGAGAATGAAATCTGCGACTAACCAACATGTCTGGCCATGAGATCGACCCATCTCTACATCCGTGGTTCTGTCGGTGTTGGCACTCCGAGTGAAATGTACTGTGGCTGCATCAGTGGGATCTTCTCTAAGGCGAAAGGGGTCAGAATAGAACCATAACCAAAGTTCTTGGATCTTCCGTTCTTCACCTTGGTAAGCTGTTCTTTTATGACCAGAAGTACTACATCACACCAGTTGAATACCTTTGGTTCAAGGCATTCCAAGGCATACTGCATATAGGACCTGTTGGCCAAGTGAAGAGCCATGCGGCCAGCCAATCTAGCAAAGGTGAATAAGATAGTCCTTAAGGACCGGCCAGTGATGTCTCTAATACTAATTTTGCCATCCCTTCTCGGCTGAGATCCATCTTTACAATATTGGCAAATGTAATCCCTCACGGATTCGCCCCCACGGGCGAAACCTTATAGTGAGAGAGGGGCACCACGCCTCGACAAACCGATCAAAAAGTAGATGTCCTCAACAATCAAAGGGATGGATTTACCTCTTATCTAGAAAATTTGGTTGGTAGGATCGCATGCATCGAGGAAATATTGCAACAAGTTGATTTGTTGCCTCATGCTATATATGCGGAAGAAATTGAGCAAGCCACAGTTCCGCAATGCAGTTACCGTACCCGGATCGTGTAAGGCAATCATATCCTCTTCTTCATGCTCGCGTTCACACCATGTAACGACCATCTTGCTCCGATGAATCTCTGAAAAACAAACAAGAGAAGAATTAGGATCCTGATTTGGCAAAAAACATGCAAAATTTCCATGAAAAAACAGTGCATAAACTTTCCTCCTTGCGCCCATCGCACCCTAGCTGTGTACTAGGTGGGATGCATACTGACTAGCCAATGGCCAACTCAGTATGCATCGCACCTTTCGATGTATACTAGGTGCGATGGGGAGAGAACAAATTGTTCAAACCCCAGAGGCCCAAAAAAGCAGGAAAACATGCTCAGAATCAGAAAAGGAAAGAATGCAGTTGAAGAGCTCAGGTTTAGCTCCTACCTGGTCTAAATGGCACCGAAAATTGTCCACAAAATCTCCCAGAATCAGCTGATGAAAATCGAGGGGGAAAACACCTCCAGAGCTCCAACAATCCCAAATTTGAATAAAATGGTAAAATGAGAGGTAAAAACTAATTTTATGTTATTACTCACGTAATTCAAGTAAGGTATTGGTTTTTTAACTCATTTTTCAAGCATGTATGTACGTTTCTAATCAGTTTGATGGGGTTATTGAACAGGTAGTAGGACCATCATGAGAACATAGTGTTAATGGTGAATCGAACATCTTTGACTATTATCACGAGCGATTTTATGCGAAGTTCAAGCTCATTAAAAAATAAACCTAGCAATGAGCATATGTTCCACCAAAGTTTAAGCTCATTAAAAAATGAACCCACCTTCGGTAAACAACCATTGTGAGCTCATAATTATTCAACTTTTGAACCTTGGTCGTGTTCTTACCATCACGTCCACTCTTTTTTAGCCGATCATACGCCTCCATTTGATTGTTTACCCCTTTTGAGGAATAGCTGCGACAAGTGATTCTATTAGCCACCTTCTCTACACTGTCGTGATTGAAAATTTCCAAACCTTACCTGGAACCAGCGGCTATCCAAAAACATCACTCGTTCCTCAAAAAACGAGTCTCCTTTAAGCTCTTTTCATCTGACTCGTAAAATATGAAAAGATTGCCGAGCAATTGGCCTCTCCAACTCGTTAAAGTGATTGGAAGTGCCATCCCTACTCTAGATTTTAATATTTTTGGACTTGAGGGATCATTACACAAAAAGATCGAGCGCTTGTCTTGTTCAGCTCGTTAAAACTATCGAAAGGTCATCCCTTTCGTATTATTTTATACTTTTTCGGACTTAAGGGATTATAATACGAAAAAGGATTACTGGAGTTTCCTTTCTGTCTCTTTTCAGACCTTCTAAAATTGAAAAGGACCGAGTTATCGTTGTTGTTAAACTCATTAAAACAATAGTGACAAACTTGTCCATACAGACAAGAGTGAGTTTCATTGTCGCTAGGCTCGTTAAAACATAGCGACAGGTTTGCCCGAAGGGAAAATTATAGAACAAGCATATGTTATCCTCCTCAAGCTTGACAAAAATAAAGAGGTACTAATTAGGAATGACTGGGGAAAAATTGGGAAGAAAACTTGAAGAAACTTTATTGGTAGTAGGTCGCTCTTGAACATGACACTTTCACTCCATCACCATGATTGAGTCGGGTTGGGTTATTCCGTT
>APFE030765041.1:202056-214788 GCA_000404065.3 Pinus taeda
CTCGACGGTACATGGGAGCACAAGTTTGTACTAGCACTTGTTGTCTCAAAGAGGAGGAATCACCCAACCTACGATGAAAGCGATAGTTACCAGGCTTTACGATGCCGGAATACGTCTCTAGCCTAGACTTCTAAATGTTGTGCGTTAGGTTCCAAAGCGTTTTTATGTTCATTGAGATTTATTTTACAGTTGATCTTTCTTAAGAAGTTTGCCTTTAAGGTTCACCACGTGATGTAGATATACAATTCCTAAATATGCAATCTAAGATGATAAACAGTCGTTTACTTTCTTTTTGCAATGAAAATCCTCTTTACTAAGGAAAGAGAAGTAAGATTCTTTCAACATAGAGCAGAGAGCACACACTAAGATGCACTGTCCTAAATCAATTTCCACAAGCAGTCTAAATGCAAATTCACATGCATGTATTTGTTTTCCGCTTCCTTAATGTGTGAATAAAAGAATGCTAAGTACAGATCTGAACTATTTTTCTTTCAAAGTGACAGTACTAACAATTTTCTTTTCAAAAAATGAAAGGAAGACTAAGACGACACTTTGCGATTTTGAATTTCAAAAAATTGCTTTCGACACTTGAAATACTATTAATTCAAACCAAATACAATCGCAAAAGTGTAATCGACTATCAGAAAGAGGAAGACTCTTTTTTTTCACTGAAAATGACACTTGCGACACTTTCAAATCAAAAGACGACAGTTCGATTAAGCTACTGTTTGCAAAGGAGAACTGTAAATGACGAAAAATACATAAAAAACACTCACAATTCTTTATCAATGGAGGTTGAATAATGCAAAGGAAGGGAGTTTCAACAGTGATATACTGATCACAGACAACAAAACTACTAAATAAAGCTGAAGGCAATGAAGAGAAAACCAAAATCTGGAGGCAGAAACAGTCTTATCTGATCATTGCACCTGTAACACAGGGAAACAGGGATGCGTCTCACCTATAGCACACGGGAGGTGCGATGCATCTAGATTGCCAATGAGAGACAGTGTGATGGTCCAGGGACGAGACAGAGCTTGGTTTTTGCTCACAGTTTGCAGCTAAGTTCAGGGGTTTAGGCTGAGCTAATGATAGACAGTAAACACAAAGTATAGAGGCTGATCTAATGAGGTTACTTGAGCTACCACCAGGGCTCTTAGGATGTTTGCAAGTCAGTTGTTCAGTTCATAAACAAACCCAGAGATGAACTGAAGCAACGTTGATCTACTTTGCAGTTGCATAGAAAAAGCAGTTCGAAGGTTAGCTGGCTTAACTTCAGGCTTTGTCTATAGTTTATAAAGCAAAAAAATAGAAACAAGCAAACAAGCTATTCGCCCCCCAGTGGAGTCGCCATTTTGTTGTCAGGAAAACTAGTGTCGATTCAGAGCTGCTAGTCCCACTAAGACGGGTAGCTATCTTAGAAATAAACAAACTAAAGTTACTTGTGTTTTCCTTTATGAGAGATAGATGAGAGAGAAGAAGAGAGTACCAACCTCAGTATTTCGCTTGGCTCCTTGCTTGTTTCCTCCCTTCTTTGACAGAGCTCCACCACTTCTTCTTTACTTGTCCTGCTTCAAAGAACACCTGTAGAGTCAAAGCAGCATAATACCATCAAAGCATAGAGATCTATAACCATAACAATATAGGATCAGATGTATATTAACCATACAAATGCATATATCAATACAAGATTAAGAGATATACAAGAATATGGAGGAAAACTCAAATAGCTTTATTGATAGAAGTAGTAGAAGAGAGGATTACAACCCATTGGTTTGACCCAGCGCCATCCTCCCAGCTTGAAAGCCCTATTCACCTCATGAAAAGCTAGATGACCCAACACTATGATGTTGCACAGAGAAACCAACAACACTTCCTTACAAAATACAAAATTCCAGCCTCTGAATCTCTAGGATGAGGGATCCATATATAGAAATTTGCAGGTAGGTGAGTCAGCTTCTGGGATTTTGATTAGTGTCATTTCTCTAATAGTTCTTGTTTCCACTTGGAGATTTCATGATCTCTTACTCATCCTTGGGCAAATTCAAAGAGGCAAGTTTCAAATGAGCAGTTTCTAGAAGATTCTTTGGGTTTCCATGTAGCAAATTTCCTCTACCATTTGTTTGCTCTCACTCATCACACCCTACAGAAGGGCTTTCCAGTATGCATCACACTTTTTGCATGTAGTAGGTGAGATGCATTGCACCCTTAGCACTGAGCAGTCTGTATGGTCCAGTTTTGACCAATTCTTACTAGTTTTTTCAGGGAGAACTTTTGGGAGATGATGTAATCAATTGACCTTGTTCCTTTAGGGTATGAAACAACACTTTTAGGGGCTTAGAAGCCCTTAGTTTATGGACATATGAGATTGGGTTTGCAGTGCCCAAATATGTCTATAACAATCGCATGACTTTGTCTTCATCAAATTTTATATCCCTTCACACAACTTCCATTCTGAGGGATGGAAAGTACAAATTGCTACACGGGATTCATGGCTGTAGATAGAAATATCTCCCATAGGTTTGGTGGACTGACCTAGAACAGCAGAAATACAAAGGACCCAATATTTTCCTTAAAGTAAGTAGATGAAGGGATGAAACCTACTTGGAATATGTCGTATGTTTCACTCCTTCTTTGTCTTGAATGCTCCAATCCTAGCTCTAGCTGCTAGAATTAGAAACTTTGCAACCAGACAACACAAGCCAAGAAACTACGAGATCTATGTAGCATCATCTATCAAATTTATTCAACAGATCAACATGGTATTAAAATACATGAAATAACGACATCACATATAGGAAAACAAAGAATTCTTTGTATTGATATAAATGGAGTGAGTTACAACCATAAATAGGTGTTGATATTGTAGAATAACTCCTCCAAGTTGTTGAATTGTCCTTCCTTTGTCACAAAGTGCATCTCCAATCATCCTAAATCCATGAAAATATAACTCTCACAGTAGTATCATAAGGGTAGAATCACTCTCTAAAAACAAACCCCTTGCATATGGGAGGTTGTAAATATATAGAGGAGTGAGGTAAGTTGGGAGTTCTTATCCTTTTACCAATCTTAGGATTGAGATACGCTCTTGATAGGAGGATGAGATCTAAGGATAAGGGATGGAAACTCCAAGGTAGGATAGGATAGGATTCGAAAGTTTTATCTAAGGTAAATGGTTACAATAGATCCTGAAAGCTTATGGAAATGGAGGCTTCGAGATTCTCTCTCTTTTTCACAAATTTCTAGAACCAACACAAGGGAAAAGGGAAGCAACCTGTAGGTGATCAACGTATGCCATAATTGAGCAACTTGTCGCAGTCCAGGAAGAGGCCAGGGAGCATTGGTCCTAAAACTGGCTCAAATGCTGCAGTTTCGGGAAGAAACTCTAGGGAATGAGAGAGTCATGCATAGGGATTTGTCCAATGATGATGTAAGGGGGAATATGATGTTGATTGTTTCCATTAGGAGGCCTATTGATTAGATGTGAAAAAATAGCCTATAACAGAGTGCCCCCTAAAGCACAAAGTTAGAGATGATGACTAATGATTGAAGTGCTTTACCTTGTGATGAGTCAAGATCAAGAACAACTGCGAGATCATCTGCTGTTACAATACATTTACATCATGACATCCTTTTGCTGAGGGGGCATACCCATAAGCAACACATAAGCTAGCATTACATGTATAATGATCAAAATACATGTTACTGATGGTGGATCCATGACTGTATGAATGTTAGTAAGACCATAACAATCATACATAGTGATCTTGTATAATCCTGAAATCGCAACCTGGTTAGCGGAAACTAGATCTGAGGTCTTCTATCTCGTTCACACGACCAACCAACGTACAAGTCTAACTATGTGAATCAATGAGTTGAAGTCGAACATGGTAGACACCATCTGATTACCGACCAATGATGTAATCCATTAATAGATGCAAGAGAAACCACTAATGATGTTAATGGCTCTCAACATACTCAAGTACAATCAGTATGGTGTGAATAAATGAGTTGATGTTGGACACCTCACATAATCTTTCGTTCGAAGGCCAAGGATGTAAACCTATCTCCAAGAGCGAGGACACTTGCCATTGATGTATGCAAGCACTAAGGTATCGATGGGTGTTTCTAAGTCAAATTCCTTGATAATGCGCTAATGTCAATAGGAAGCGACCTGTCACAGGAGGGCCTTGATGTATCCCCCATCAATGACACAAAATAGGTATGATGATTGAGAGAGAATGATCAGAATGCTGCTGATATGGAACTATATTAGGAAAGGAAAACATGGAATGAAGAATTAAGAGTATTGCAATAGATATAAGTTGAATGACTTCTCTTGAACACACCGACGACATTGAATGTAGTTGGAAGCATTGACCCAAAACCTAAATGGAGGTTCTATGAAGGTATCATGAACCAAATGGCAAGAATATTACCCAACCCAACAACCACTGAGATGAAGTTGGAGAGTGTCATGTTCAAGAGTGACTCGTTGCCATTAACAAATGGAGTACCTTGTTTTCCCAATTTCCCCAACATACTAGTTAGTACCTCTTTATTTTTTAACAAGCTTTAGGAGGATAACATATGCTTTATCTGTAAGTTCATCCTTCAAATGAATCCCTCTAAGAATATTTAACGATCCTAGAGAAGGAGTGGTTCGGTCTAGTCATGATTGACGAGTCCATCATTGTTTGATGTTTTTACGATTCCAGTGAGGGTGAAAACTCAACTTCTTTTTCATGTTTAGAGAGTTCGAAAAAAAGGCAAAAAAGAAAACTCCAGATGTTCCTTTTCATAGGTAGTCCCTTAGGTCAAAAAAGGTAGAAAACAATACCCAAGAGAAACTCTTAGCCATGTTCAACTAAGGTATTCCTTTTTCATAGTTAGCCTATCTCAGTACAGAAAAGGGGTAAACTTATACTGAGTAGACGTATTTTCATTTACTTTTGCGAGTTCAAAAAGATGAGTGCTTGACAATCTTTTCAAGTTTTGGGAGTCTAAAAAGAGCTAAAAGAGGACTCCAAGGGGTTCCTTTTTCGTAGGTTTAAAGAGCCCGAAAAAGGTATAAAAGTGTACTCTTCAGTCAAAATAACCTGTTTAAACCACAACAAAATCTGTTAACAACTGTCGACCTACTCAGAACAACACAAAAAGGGTTAAACATACCTGTTTCATAGTAAAAATGAATCATGAATAGGTCAAAACATTAAATATGAATAAAATAATGAAAAATGTGACCATATATACTAAAAAATGGATGTTCATCATTACCATTTTATATTTACCTTCAACAATGAGAGTTCTGAGTACTTTTTATCTCGATATTCTACAATATATTACAACCAATCCAGTGGACCATTTTGAGTACCATCGCTTCCAGGTAGGAGCTAAAACATTTCTATTTCTCTATGTGGTTCCATTTTATGATTGCATGCAAAATTTTTGGGTTTTTGAGGGCCTCCAAAATTTCACCCTAGGACCAACGTAGGGCCAAATGGTTGTAATATGCGTTGCACCTAAGTAGTCATACACTACAGGCAGGGGTGCAACGCTTTGGTTTGCTCCTATGGGTGCGTTAGGCGCAAATCCAAAGTTTTTTCAATAATTTTTCCTCAATTTTTTTCAAGTTTTTTGCATGAAAATAATCCTAATGAATCTCTTGTTGATGTTTTAGTGGTTCATCACTATAAAATGGTTTTAATGTGGAGAGAAAAAGAACATGAGGAACATGATTTGAATGCAACAAATGATCCTCCTACCATCCATGCATTAAGGAATTGTGGGTTGCTAAAATTATTCTGGCTTCTTGGTATGAGGCAACAGATAGAGTTGTTGAAATACCTTGTTCATTCATGGGATGTTTAGGCACAAGAATTAAGGTTTAGGGAACATCTACTCGAGATAAAGGTAGAGTATATCTATTTTCTGACAAGTTTTTTTATGAGAGGCGCCCCCATCTCTCTCCTAGGGGGGAGAAGGGGTGGAGAAACCATGAAATATTACATAACTACCTATTGCGGACCTCAAGCCCAACCAATCAAAGATGGAAAGATCAACATAAAGTATGTGACCTAGTTACCTTTGAGGACAATCTTATTCATTATCGCGAGGTTGGTAGGTAGCTCAACATTACATGTAACAAGTAGATCATACATGCAACAAGCAGATCATACATGCAATATAGGTTGGAGTGTCTAAAGCCAACACTCTTCAACTAGAGTGAGGGAGTCATGG
This sequence comes from Pinus taeda, assembly GCA_000404065.3. NCBI lineage: Eukaryota > Viridiplantae > Streptophyta > Pinopsida > Pinales > Pinaceae > Pinus > Pinus taeda. Next base: position 208,297 of record APFE030765041.1, read on the forward strand.
TCAATATAAAAGAACAATTATCTAAAGCGAAAGAGGAAAAACTAAAGAACTTTGTATAGAGTGCAATCTTATTTTCCTTTGCACTAAAGCGAGTTCCATTACTTTAGCCTCAACTGATTGCACTCGATCCTATTGATTTGAGGGTGCCACAGATGAGGAGGTGGATAGATCATATGTCCCGACATGCAGGGTTGTTGACGATCAACTTCTCACCAGCCTTCTTCGGATGGTTGCGTAGAAATTTTATTATGATCAACGAATATCCTTATGCAGGCATGGATTTCCGTGATGACCTTGAGCTCATGTTTCCTGAGGGTGAGGAATGGGTTGCTTCAGGTAAGAATTTTTGACCTTTTAAGTTTTGAAAATTTTACATTTTTTGATGTTTATAAGATTAAACTATTGATATTTCATGCAGAAATGGGACCAATTCGACCTATTGGTGCTGCACATCTTCGTCGTGTAGAGGAACGACAATAAGAGGAAGCAGTAGAGCCAACACGGGTCGCCACGGTAGAACGGGATATACTACGGGATGCTGATGTAGTAGAGGTCCTATCAGAGGTAGAGCGCCACATGGAGGGGTTGACACACATGATTGATGAAACTGTGGTTGACCAGATTCCATTTCGACTTTAGCGATACACTATAGGAGTGCCTAATCATATTGGTCGACTACTGCGCAAGATGGCTCATGCAGTGTTATTCTATTACGAGCACCTTTTATTTGTCTACTTAGATATTTGCAAGTAGTTTGTTTATATGGGTGATGTATGCCATACATGTCTTAGGCACAAGTTTTGTAAAACCAAACTTTATATATATATTCAGTGTTTTTGGGTTTCCATTGTACTTTCAATATGTTGTAATGTGAATTAAAAATTAATTACATTTGTTGCAAATGTGTATCTAAAACATGATTAGCTAGGGCATGTGTCAATGTGTTTAGATTTCTAGAAATGTGTTCATATTGTATGAAATCGAAATGTCTTTCTAGAAGGTGAACTATTAAAACGATGTGTAAGATGGTGGAACTTCTAATTGAATAGTCACTAGCAAATTGTAGGACTATGAGTCGTGAGTCAGGTATGACGACTAAACAATGGATACCGTGTGCAACAACATCAGGCAGTAGCTCGACCACTACGCTATACTCAATGATTTTGTTGGTGGAGCAACCAATACAAATCCTTTGCAGACTCACTAACTTACCATTTGGAGCAAATATAACCCATGCTGCGGAAGACGAGTTCCGAGTACTACGACTGGCACCATCAACATAACCGATAAAAGTTTCAAGAGATACCGACATTAGGAAACCAAACGTAAAAGGGAATCAACAAAAACCAAGTGAAACTATGAAAAGACACATTGCAAATACACTCAACACACCCATAGACAATATGTACATAGTGAAACTACACTTGAGATCAAGCATAGTATTTTTTGAGGTACAACCCATTTCTATGCTGCGTTAGGGGAATTCCATCAAAATCTGCTAACTCATAGGCCCCTTTTGCAAGGACTCGCTTGACAATGTATGGACCTAACTGCATGGTTGAAACTTTCCTAAACTTAACTTATAAGATTCCTAGTCATATAAAAGAACAAGGTCTCCCTCTGAGAAGGCACGAGGCTTGAAACTTTTGTCATATTGCGCCTTGATGCGTCTTTTATGAGCTTCATTAGCTATAACAACATCGCATCAGGTTTCATCTAAATGAGTTAGATGTAAAATATGCTCCTCCTCTATGAAAGTGGCAAGAATAAGCTTGATAACTAGTTTCAATGATGGAATTTCACCTTCAATTGGGAGGTTAACTTCCAGACCATATACCAATTGAAAGGGTGTAAATTCGGTAGTAGTCTTAACTGAGGGTCGGTACACCCACAAAGTAGTGTAAAGGAGCAAAAGCCAGTCAAATTTTTGGACCCCTACCATGCGTTTAAGCATCTTCTTAAGAACTTTGTTGATGACCTCAACTTGTCCATTAATCTAAGGAGAGTAGGGAGTGGAACTTTCATGGGAAAGTCCCATCTTAGAAGTTAGTTCCATCATAATATGATTCCGGAAATGCTTTCCATGATCCGTAACTATGGCTTGTGGAACACCAAATAGTGCGATGATGTGGTTGAAAAAGAAGTATGCAGTTGTTTCGCCAATGTTGTTAAATGTAGGCATCACCTTGGCCCATTTAGTAAAGTAATCAATTGCAACAATAATATAACCATGCCCCCCAAACGAGTAAGGGTTACATGTCATAAAGTCGATACCTTATTTCTCAAAAGGACTAACAACGATAATGAGTTGTAATGGAGAGGGTGAAGCATGAGCCTTATGATCATATATCTGGCATGCATGACACTTCTGGACAGTAAGGATGTGGTCGTGAAAGATGGTATGCCAGAAGTAACCAACAAGTAAAATTTTCTGGGTGATAGCATAACCAGATAAATGTTTGCCACATTCCCTTGAGTGGAATTCATTAAGGAATTTCTCGGCCTCCTCAAGTGTGAGGCAACTTCGCAAAATCCTATAAGTACCATGACGGTAAATGGTTTCACCGATAATGGTGTAATTTTGGGCTTGTTAATGAATAAGTCGCTGCTTAGACCGAGAGGTATTAGATCGAAAAGTCTGGGTTTAGAGATACATCAGGAAATATCCATACCACGGATCACATGATGAGATGAGAAACAACGACTCATTGAGGATAGAATCTATAGATGTAGATTCCAAATCAGGGGAAGGAATATCATACATTAGTTCTGCAAAAACCAGGGATTTCTTTGACTTGGATTTGATGAAATCCAGGTCAAATTATTGTAGAATGAAAATCCAATTCGGGTACTCCCCCCCAACAATTGACATGAAAAAATGTATGTCATAGGGTTGCAATCTGAAAAAACCATAGTTTTCCAAAGCAAGATGTAATGGAAAAACCTTTAGATAGCTTGAATGGTTGCCAAAACCGAATTTTCTACGTGGGAATATTGTATATCGGTATCATTAAGATTTCGAACCAGATAATAAATGGGATGTCCAACCCCTAAATCATCTTCTTGGACCAATACCATTGCTATAGTAGAAATGGAAGCTACAAGATACATGAAGTAGTTGCATTGATAATCATGGGGATATAGAAGAGATGCTCGAACCAATACATCTTTGAGGGCATCAAACACCTTATGATTCGCGTCATCCCAATGGAAGGGAATCCCTTTTTTTAGCAAGCGAGTGAATCTTTTGGTCAACTCAATGTAATCATGGATGAATCTTCGCGGGAAGTTAACTTTCCCTTGGAGTCGTTGAAGATGAACGAGTGAAGAAGGTGAAGGAAAATCAATAATCACGTGTACTTTCAATGGATAGAGACAAATTCCTTTTTTTGATATGAAAAAACCTAGAAGCCGATCAAAATTGACACAAAACAAACATTTGTGTGGGTTAAGTCAAATATTTTAATGTCTACAACAAAGGAAAATAACTCGAAGATGCATCGGGTGATCAACCCGATGTTTTGGGTGAGCAGGGAGGTCATCCAAATATGGTTGATCGAGGTGCTTGATTTCATGAAAAGTGTAATCCATGGCATGTTAAAATGTGGCACTGAAATTCTTTAAATCAAACGGGAGTTTCCTATAGGCGAAAGTGCTCCAAGGATAGATAAAAGCAGTTTTACATTGGTCCACTGGGAGAATGTTGATTTCATTATAGCCCAAAAATCAATCCATAAACGAATAAGTTTCACAACCAGCGCAATCATCAACAATATTGTCAATAAACGGGGTGGGATAATTGTTGTACAGGTAAATCCCCTCCGTGGACAGAGGCGATCCCACTAACCTAAATGGGGTCTAGCAACAATCAAACAATGCTAACACGCAGGTTCCTAATTGCAAAGTAAAGGCTAATGATGAGAGCCTACCTCGAATCCAACGCTAGTATTCATAGAAGAGTCGTCACTTCCGTTCTTTCACTTCAGCTGGTCACAATCCTCATGATCCTCGTGAATAGACACCTGCACATTAAAAGAACAAGACAAATACAAGCATAAAATCCAAGAAATGCAACTATGTATCAGTCAGAAAGGATACAACTCAAACATCATAATAAAGACACATGAGTGGAACTATAATGATAGTCGTCTATTATTATTGATAAACGAAAGAGAATACAACCAAGTTCTGACTTCAAATCCTCCTTTTGGCTGGGTGATCAACAACACATGCCTGCAAAGCTTGTAAGGGATGGAAAAAAGCCTCTCTCTCCTTGATTACTTGGACATGGATCTCCTCCTTAAAGATTTAGCCTCATAGGGATGAACAAGGCCTCTTGCAACATGAGCTTAGCAATTCTCAGACTTTGGGACTTAGATTTGGGGGCTTGAAGAGTAGAATTACTAACTAGCTTATCAAAGGTGAAAGAACAAGCTTATATAGAGGTAGGAGGAGTAGATAAGACCATCCACATGATTGATGGGATTGTCCTTATCACTAGGAAGCTTCCATGAGAGGTGGAGAACTACTTCCCTCCTTGGGAGATTCGAAGCCCAACTGAACAAACTCAAACTGGAATCAGTTCATGGATAGGGTAGAAGGAACCTTTAGAAGTTTGTTTGTTAAAAACTTTACCCAACTGGGTTGGCGATAGTGCGACTCTGAGACAGAGCGCCAGCTGGCACGCCCTCTTTGGAGGATTTCCCCTATTGGCACGAGTGATACACTGCGGAACAACGCCAATGGAGAAAGGACTATATTTTTGGGTATTTTGCAGAAGGTGTCTTCAGGGCATATGGAGTACATACTCTAGGGGATACAATGCAGGTGTTTTCAAGTTATGTCACTTCTCATAAGTCCTGGAATAGGTCCTCCAATGTATGGGAGAAGGGGTAACAGGGACGGTGACAAAATACTGTGTAACAATATGTTTCACCGACTCTCGTTCTTTCCATTGTATTATAGTATTCTTTTTCTAGCTTAAAGAAAAAGACAAAAAAATTATATATTCCAAAAAAGAGTGGGAACAGGACAATATTTCCATTTATTGTTGGCAGCTAGAGTCAGTCATGTCGCCCTTGAACAAAGCACTCAAAACAAAGTCTCCCCCATTTGGGTAGGATTTAGTTTGACTTAGGTACGCCTTAACCTTGTTATTGAGTCAGTTCTCCCCCAATTGGTTATCTCTTCCAATCATATGGAGAGTTTGTTCGTGCCTCCTGCATGACGAACTTATACAAAGTCATCATATGCTGCCATATAGTCGTCATGGAGTCATGCTTTTTTTCAAGGGAAGTTAGCCTGAGCCGGCCTCTCTACGGTGTCTCTTGACTCATTTTTCAGTAGACCATCCCTAGTTGTTAGTGTCTTTTCTATCATCACATCAGTTATATTGGTCCTTTACTCGTGTTGGTTTGAGAAGGTCTCCACTGACTTCTTGCTGGTGGGTCTTATCCTTATCAACAACGACATCTTGCTCTAAGGACAGGCCTAGAGCCACACCCTGGCCCTATTTTCATTATTGATAGGTCACCTTGTGCTCAGAATCAATCACTATCATGGGTCTTTGATTGAGTGGTTTCCCTTGTCTTCGACATCAACTTACACTATCACACATTGGGATTCGTGTTGTACCTTGGTTTCCATTTGACCCTATTGGTGGATATCTCACCTCTATGTTAGCTTTCATTATTGGTTGGTTTAGAGGGTTTCTGTCATGCGCTAGCCACATCTTGTGTACGACGGGAACGTGCTTCGGTCGGGTTACTAAATATTTTTTGTCCGATTCCTTCCACATTATTGGCCTGCGGGTTACACTCGCGCTAGATTGATGAAGGATTCCTTAATGCCTTACTTCTAGCAGATCTTTCCTCATCGACTATGAATCATGACTTTGGGGCAAAGGTCTAGAGTGCATTTGGCAGTACCTTGGGGTTTGCAGTCATTAATGGCAGATCCTTCGCTATCGACAGTGGGAAACCATCATTGTCTGCTAATCGATAGATTCTTCCAGGTGTTCGACTTCAGATCATTTATTCACACTTGAGATATTGTACTGGAGTACCTTGAATCTCATTATCATCATCGGTGAGTAGTCTCGTGTTTGTTAACGGTATACATCAATGACCGACAATCAAACAATTTTTCACATGGTCGACTTTAGCTCATTCATTCCCATTGTGTATAAATGTACCACGGTGGTTGGTGAAGACATCAGGTTGCATCAGCGTTCATTGGTTCACTTGACAGTTTCTCTTGTTGTTGCTAGTTGATACCATTCCACCTTATATGTTGCAGTCATTTACGACGACATTCTATATTGTTAAATAATGAATCCATACAAGTGATTAATAGTGATTAATTCACACATAAGCAATTGATAACATTAAACAATGAAAATTACATCTAGGAATCATAGATAATATTATAGCATTAACTCACCAAATCTATTAGGATTTATTAATTAAAAATTAAATAAATTTATCAAGTAAA
>APFE030765043.1:0-19822 GCA_000404065.3 Pinus taeda
GGGCAGGGGTAGAGGCAGAGAAGGAGGAGGAGGAGGAGGAGGAGGGGGTGGAGGTGGAGGCAGAGGCAAAGGAGGGGGAGTGGATCGAGAAGCACCAAGCGTTGGTTTTACACTCCCATTGTGTATTTAGACTAGATTTAATTTTGGTGTCAGTCCCGTTGACATTCGTATTAGAGTCATAATTTATTGATGTCTTTTCCAACATGCGTACAATGTAGTGTACAACATTTGTGCATTTCTTTCACCACTTTTGACCCTAGTTCCTTCTAGATTGGAATATAATTTGTGCCTCTTATCTACTTTAGTTATAATTATTAAGATATATATTTTCTCAAAGAAACTTGTATGTTCCAAAATATGCATGTTCAATTAATTACACGTATTTCTATTAAATATATGAATAATAACTTTGTAAGATTTAGTTCCCTACAATAGTGTATATTTGGAGCATTTTCTTACCGAGGGTGACTTAAAAGACTCATCCAAAACCATATCAAAAACAAATTCCATCATTACATATAGATGCACCAATCATCACAATAATAAAATTACATAGTCTCGTACTTCATAGCAGGACCTGTCTTACATGAGTAAAATTTTTAGAATTTGTTTTAGGATGGAACCCACTTAATTAACCATAAATTTATTTATGTCCATTTATATACTTTTATTTGAAATATTTCTTGGTGTTGACGATGATCTATGGAAATTGCAGTTGTGATTTTATCTTTTTAGTTTTCCATTTACCTCATAAGAGCTCAACATTTCTTCCCTTAAGATCTCTGATAAGTATCATCTACATTCTAGTTAAGCTATGTCCTTGCATAGGAATCGTTGACTAATAATTTTAATTCTAATATGAGTAAAGTAATATCGTGATAGTATGGTAGAGGAGACCTATTGGTACAAAATTAAGCATAGTATTCAACTTTCTTTATTCCCCATTACTCTTTTCAACACTTCCATGTCTATCGATCCTGCATGATGACCACATCCCTAGAATTTCTCATCCGAATTTTTAATCCAATAATCATCCACTACAATTTGTTCATTTATCAAGTTTGAATATGAACAAGGTCTATCATTTAAAGTATTTTAAACCATTTTTTACCTCATGGCTCATGGTATAGAGTCCTTCTGCCCTCCTAATAAAATTTAACGACAACTTAACTTCTGGGAAACATATAAAGAAATAAAAAAATTTACCTTCTACATAATTTACAACACTCAATAATTAGGAAAAATAGAACAGTGACCAATTTTCCATTTATACTTATGGAAATTAATTAACACGTGAATTGTTGTTATTTCGTGTATTTCTGTTAACTCTACCACAAAATGTAGCCAAACCGGATAGTGTATAAAGTGAACAATTGTCACAAAATTTATTGGATGCATCCTATCTCCTAGTTCATTGAAGGAGATCATTCCACAGATGCACATCATCAAACATTACGAACATTCCATTGTGAGTGGAGAAAATTTCATGTCCCCAGATACACTGGATTGTATTGCTAATTTGACCAAAACATTTCACTATCTCTTTTTCATTGGTTGTTTAGACAATTAAGTTAATTTTTAATTTACTTTGATTAGCATTCTTCCTCAATTCATTATTTAAATTGGTCGAGCTATGTCTTTCATAATTCAACGAATTAAAAAAAATCCTCAACAGAACAAATTTCCCAATCGTCCAAACCAAGTACAATAATTTTAACCTAATTACAAGTGGATTTTGGTCAACCTCCTTCCTCAATTCATTATTTAAATTTAAATAGGGCAAGCAACGTCTTCGGAAATTAACATTAGAAAACCCTCAATCCTCTTCACCCAAACCTAGTACAATAATTTTGAAGAACAGTTTAAAAGAGGGGTGGAAGGCTAGCATATGTGGTGATTATGTAATTGCAGTGCTTTTCCTATCTCCTATATGATGCACCAGAATGGCTTTAGGAAAAAATCATTGGTCACCCCTCTCAAATTAATCAATAAATTGCCATTTTTTCTGGTTGTGACTAAGAATGAAGACAATAGTTATGAAATCAAGGAGACTTGGCAAGAATTTATAGTGAAGTGAGCCAGTATACCTTAAACTAGACGTGAAACACCAAACAGAAAAATCATGCAAACTTCCTCATATGAGCAAGCCATCATAAAATAAGGCTATGGGAGAGTCATCATTGTGATCATAATCAACATTTTCCCTAAGACTCTTATGGATTGTGAGTCTCCACACATGGCTTAGCCTTGCCCATTAGGATGTCAGATTTTTAACAACACCCTGCTCTCCTCTTTCGAGATATAAATTCTTGCAACGGTGGCCTCAGGTACATTTCTCGGCCTCCCTTACTAAATGACTGGAACACCTTGCGATAACTCCCTCTATGGAAGAATTCAAAGGAAATCTAAAGCAAAATACATCCAATACAATTTTATCAAGGAAGAGGATGAAATTTGATACCAACGTATGGGTAGGAGGAGTATTTATATCAAAGAACTACTAATTGAACAGACATTGTGTAATGTCCATGCAAGGAGAAATTAACATAGGAGAAGATAAGATGAGCAAGATTTTCCAAGGGTGACTTTTCTATGTGCAAGTAAGGATATGTTTTCGTTTGCTTGCTACAAGTCTGGTAGCTTCACTCGCTTGCCTACCCGAGGGATAGTTGTCCTTGACCTAAAGAACACCTCTTGTTCTTATTACCTTTTCACCCGGAAAGAAACTCATAATTTCATAAGACCTTTACAAGTATTAGGATTACCTCAGGTGAATAAGGTTATTGTTTTCAAGATGGAATACAATTTCAATGCTTTAAGGTATTAAAGGCACTCTTTATCCTTATTTGAGTAGTGAGAGATAACAATTCGATACTTGGCCATGGAATGTCCAACCAAGTCTCTTTTTCTTAGATAAGGTGGATACTCACATTGTTCTCCCCGAAACCAAGAAAGGATAACCATTATCCTACACCAAATTCTTTTGAAATGCCTCTAAATCAATGGATAGGGCCCAAAAAAAAGGCATTATTGGGGACTAAAAGGGAAACAACAACCCTTAATGGGATTTTATCCAACAACCCAGTTGGGAAGGTATCTCTTTAGCTTTAAATATACTAATAAAATGAACTACTTCCAAAAGCTACCAAAATCCAACGTCATCACTCATAGTAAAGTATTATAGGGTCGGTGTAGACACACACAATCACTTAACCCATTATTACTTAAAAGAAAGCAGGTGGAAGTTATTTTATCCATAGTGTGATTCTATTACCCACAAATTGCATTTGATGTATTTGGAATGTTTTTATTTGTATTTAGTAGCAAAGGAACCTCTGGCTTCATTAACAAACTATTTTGACAGTTTATTTTAGTATCATTCATTGTCTCGATATTTTTTTCGTGGTCATGATTTATCTCTGGCACTTCTAACTACTTTTGTAACTTTAGAGAATGCTCATTTCCTATTTAAGAAATAACCCTGAGGCTAAGGTTCTCTAAAATTGAGAAGTACTCATTGCGGATAAACAAAAATCATCATTTCAAATATATTAACAAGAAGGTTTACAACACCTAGCCGTCGATATTCGTATCATTTATATAGTAGATTGGGTCGCAACTTCCCTGTTGACAATCCTTAGAAATCAAAACTTGAAATCACCATATTTGCTTCATGCCTATTCGTGGTTCTAGCATTGCACAAGATTTCCAAGGATTTAAACATATGGGCATTCTTAACTTGGTAGTAAAGATCCCGAGCATCTAAAATCACATCACCAGAACGTCACATTTCTTGTGGTGTGCCTTTTACACTACACTTTTGTAGGGCTTCTCAGCACTTGAGCCAACGACCATGAATGCATCTTGCACTCATTAAGATAATTGAGGATATTATGTTAAGCAGAGAATATAGTTAAGTCATATTAATCACATTAAGCAGTTGACTCACATTAGGTGATGGCAATATTTGGAAATTCTTTCATGGATGCAGCTTGACAACATTCACTCCCTACAAACCTATTAAAATTTCCTCTAAAATTTCAGTTTGATTTCAACTATAAATTATGATTTTATACTTATGTCAGGACCATGTATTTGCATAAATATTGAAAGTTACAATTGTTCATTAACCCAATGTATGGTTCAATCAATCATACTTTCTTCTAAAATATCGAAGTTCATTGCAAGTTAGTAGTAGCAGTTATTGGGGTTTTATTTGTAAAGATATCTTAACAAATTCCTAAAAGAAATTCCATCGATTGTCTTTAATTTTAGAACATCCCAACTTACCATGATTCTCCTTTCTACTTTGTTTGTAAGAAAATTTTCAATATTTGAGTTATGTAGAGTATTGTAACTTACTCTTTTAAATGCTCACATATTTTACTTCTTGGCCATGTTTATCTCTCTAGAGACACTTTAGGTCCCTAAAGACTTCTTTGTGGGAACAATATAGTAGGTCCCAATATAATTTTCTTATTTTTTCTTGGTAAGAAATAGAGACAAATTTATGATTTTTACAAAACCTTTACCTTTTGGAAACTTATTAATTGTACATATATTAATGTCTATAGACTTATGCTATAAGTCTCCTCATTTTAACAATCTTATTATATCTAAAAGTAATGAAATTAAAGCATGAGTGTGTAGACTAAGTTCTATGCATACACAAGGAATATGTTGGGGTAGAGTATATGTGTAATAGGGTATATCCTATTACTATGCACAAGGTGGGGCAAAATCTAGCCTTTAGCCTTGCATATGTCTGTCATAGTTTTTTTTCTTTTTTTCTTTTGTTCCTTCACTAAATTTAACTTGGCTTAAATATGCAATAGTTGTCATATTCATTCATATATAATCATCCCATAGACAAGGTTAATACCCGTAATTCTACACATGCTTACATCACATCATAGTGGAAGGCATAAATCATGATCATTCAAGATCATACAGTCAAGTTCCGTTCCTATGAGAATTTAACACAAGGATTAATGGAGTCATTATCATAAATACATTGTAGTTAACTTCTTGATATAACATGTCCATAGTCCTATTGGTGTATCTTATGCAATACTAACCATAGTGAATAAATAGTTAATATGAGCTTTAGTAGATGCAATTCATAGTGCAAAAGGCCTAGCATGGATAACCTGAACCACTAGCTCTATGATGGCAACCTTAAAACATAAATATTCATCCTACCTAGTTGTTTCATGCATCATTATTGAATTATATTTCTACACAAAGATCACACATGTAGCTATACACATATGTTGAGAGAATTCGACAACATACAAGGTAAGGAAAAACATACAACAAATCCCATGCAATGGAATTCTATAAGAGAAATTGAAATAATGTCACATGGAAAACTGAGAACTGCCACCCAACTTAGAATTTCCTGCTTCCAGTTCACCCCCGTGCTGAGAGTTTTTTTCATTGATCAATTCCCTCATGTTGATCTCTTCCATGGGTATGTAATATCCTCTTTCATGATACGGTTTCCATTAGTGTCGTCCTACTCTTATGGATATTTTTATCCATTTTCCTCTCTTGGTGTCTCGCTATTCCAAGTGATTAATTATTTTATTTATTTCATATAGTATTTAGTTTTCTTGTTACACGTCAGACCTACTTTTTCTCAGCTTAGGTTAGGATAGTTTTGCATACAAGGGAGGGGTGTTACATATATGTAATTTTAAACAACATAGAAAATACAAATTTAAATAAGAAAACATACAATTTTTAATTTTTAAATATGAAACACAAATACAAATTCAAATAGGAAAACACATAATATATATTTCCAAGTTGTAAGGAACCTTCTTATCTTACTTTGGAATTTAGCTACTAAGCTCCCATTCTGTAAAGTTTCTTTATTTTTTTTATATTTAATCGTTAAGATGCAACACTAGCAAGGGTATCTTTAGCCTACCCTTAGGCCATCATTAGTAATTCTATAACAGACTACACAATCATTATCAATTTAACAATAGAATGGTTCTGGTATCATCTTTTAACCTTATTATCAAGGCTTATGTCTGAGATTTCTAGTAAAAGTTATTTAGTAGATGAAGATGGAACTAACCATAACATGCAACCTATAATAATTTCCTTACCTACATCAATGATATTAATTAAACTCTACTGTCATGATCATCCATCATTATTATAGGTCTTGTTTCCATCATGCATAACGAATTGGTTAATTAAATAAAAAGTTTAGATCATGCATTATATAGGTAACGTATCTCATACACGCTCTAGGTACTGTCAGAAACCTGGTGATATTCAAGTCAATTTCATTAGATATCTTACAAACCCATATATGCATAACTAAAAAGATGTACCATCAATTCCTTATACTTCATGCAGGAGCATCTAATTTCATTATGCACGACATAGACCATGGTGAACCCTTGATAACACTACGGGAGACACTCCTCCATAATTGCTCCAGATGAATGAACATCTATAAAAAACTAAAGCATGCTACTCTTTCTTACCACTGAAAAGATAATCTTAATAATTTCGATATGCATATGCGAGCACATGACATTTATATGCATTATCGAATCCATCATTTCTATAAAATAGGAAATTAAGAAATCCATATATCTGAATTGTTGGATTTAACATCCTAATGATTTTATTAGTACACAAACCCATGTAATTCATTCAAACATTCTCATGGTGAGGAAACTTAAGAAACCATCTCATAGAAAAACTGGAAAAATAACAGAGACTTAAGGAGGAGGTGGGGAGGAGTTTGAGGTGAGGAGGAGGAGGAGGTGGAGGCAGAGGCAGATGAGGGGGTGAGAAGCAGGACGTCGAGGAGGAGGAGGGGGAAAGGAGGAGGAAGGGTCAGAGGAAGAGTAGGAGCAGGGGAGGAGGAGGAGGGGGAGTGGCAGGAGGAGAAGGATGAGGAGGAGGAGAATGAGGGGGGGAGGTAGACGCAAAGGTGGAGTAGCGGGTCAGGAGGAGGAGGAGTGGGTGGATACGGAGTAGGCAGGGAGGAGGAGGAGGATGAGGAGGAGGAGTGGGGGAGGTAGAGGCTGAGGAGCGAGTAGGAGGAGTCGTGAAGGAGGTAGAGGAGAGGAGAAGAGGGGGACGGACGGCAGAGGGGGCAGGAAGCCGGCAGTGCGGGTTGGAGTATGACGAAGGATAGGGGCTGGAGGGACAAGGAGGTAGAGGAGGAGGGTTTCATAGGAGTGGAAGAGGAGGGAGGTAGTAGGAGGCAGTCGAGGAGGAGGGGAAGGCAGTAGACGGTGGTCGTGGTGGAGGTGGAGGTAGAGGAGGGGCGAGAGGAGGTGGAGGACGGTAGGTGGCAGGGCGGGGGCAGAGGTATTGGAAGGGGGGATGAGGAGGAGTGGTTGGAGGATGAGGGAGGGAGGATGGCGGGGGGAAGCACAGGAGGAGGAGGATGACAAGGTTAGAGGCGGAGGAGGAGGAGGATGGGGTGGAGGCAGAGGCAGAGGCAGAGGAGGGGGAAAGAGGAGTAGTGGATCAAGAAGAAGCACACATTGGTTTTTCACTCCCATTATGTCTTTTCCAACATCCATACAATGTGGTGTACTACATTTGTGCATTTCCTTCACCACTTTTGACCCTAGTTCCTTCTAGATTGGAATACTTATCTACTTTAGTTATAATTATTAAGATGTCTATTTCCTCAAAGAAACTTGTATCTTCCAAAATATGCACGTTCAATTAATTACACACATTTCTATTAGATATATGAATAATAACTTAGTAAGATTTATTTCCCTACAATAGTGTATATTTGGAGCATTTTCTTACTAAGGGTGAATCAAAAGACTCATCCAAAACCATATCGAAAACAAATTCCATCACTACATCTAGTTACACCAATCATCACAATAATAAAATTACATAGTCTCCTACTTCATACCAAGACCTGTCTTCCACAAGTAAAATTTTTAGAATTTGTTTTAGGATGCAACCCACTTAATTAACCATAAATTTATTATGTCCATTTATATAATTTTATTTGAAATATTTCTTAGTGTCGATCATGATCTATGAAAATTTTACTTGTGATTTTATCTTTTCTGTTTTCCATTTACCTCATAACAGTTCAACATTTCTTCCCTTAAAATCTCTCATAAGTATCATCTACATTCTAGTTAAGGTATGTCCTTGCATAGCAATCATTGACTCATAATTTTAATTTTAATGAGTAAAGTAATATGGTGATAGTATGGCAGAAGAGACCTATTGGTACAAAATTCAACATAGTATTCAACTTTCTTTATTCCCCATTACTCTTTTCAACACTCCCATGTCTATTTATCCTACATGATGACCACATCCCTAGAATTTCTCATCCAAATTTTTAATCCAATAATCATACACTACAATGTGTTCATTTATCGAGTTCGAATATGAACAAGGTCTATCATTTAAAGTATTTTAAACCATTTTTACCTCATGGCTCATGGTATAGAGTCCTAGTGCCCTCCTAAGAGAATTTAAAAACAACTTAAGTTTTTGGGAAGAAATAAAGAAATAAAAATTTTACCTTCTACATAATTTACAACACTTAATAATTAGGAAATATAGAACAGTGAACAATTTTCCATTTATACTTATGGAAATTAGTTAACACATGAATTGTTGTTATTTCGTGTATTACTCTTAACTCTACCACAAAATGTAGCCAGACCAGATAGTGTATAAAGTGAACAACTGTCACAAATTTTATTGGATGCATCCTATCTCCTAGCTCTTTGAAGGAGATCATTCTACAGATGCACATCATCCAACATTACGAACATTCCATTGTGAGTGGAGAAAATTTCATGTCTCCAGATACACTAGATTGTATTGCTAATTTGACCAAAATATTTCACTATTTCTTTTTCATTGGGTGTTTAGAAAATTAAGTAATTTTTAATTTACTTTGATTAGCATCCTTCGTCAATTCATTATTTAAATTGGCTAGGCTATGTCTTTCAGAATTGAACGAATTAAAATAAATCCTCAATAGAACAAATTTCCCAATCGTCCAAACCAAGCACCATAATTTTAACCTAATTACAAATGGATTTCAGGCAACCTCCTTCCTCAATTCATTATTTAAATTTAAATAAGGCAAGCAACGTTTTCAGCATTTAACATTAGAAAACCCTCAATCCTCTTCACCCAAGCCTAGTACAATAATTTTGAAGCAGAGTTTAAAAGAGAGATGGAAGGCTGGCATATGTGGTGATTATGTAATTGCAGATTCTTTTCCTATCTCCCATATGATGCACCAGAATGGTTTCAGGAAAAAATCATTGGTCACCCCTCTCAAATTAATCCATAAATTGCCATTGTTTCTGGTTGTCACTAAGAATGAAGAGAATAGTTATGAAATCAAGGAAAGTTGGCATGAATTTACAGTGGAGTGATCCAGTATACCGTAAACCATACTTGAAACACCAAACAAAAAAATCATGCAAATTTCCTCATATGAGCAAGCCATCATAAAAGAAGGCTATGCGAGAGTCATCATTGTGATCATTGCCAACATTTTCCCTGAGACTCTTATGGAATTTGAGTATCCACACATGGCTTAGCCTTGCCCATTAGGATGTCGGATTTTCAACAACACTCCGCTCTCCTCTTTCGAGATATAATTTTTTGCAACAGTGGCCTCAGGGACATTTCTCGGCCTCCCTTACTAAACGACTGCAACACCTTACTAAACGAGTATTGTTGAGATATTTTATGAACAATGTTCTCCTTGTTTGGAATTTGTTGGATTTCATGGGCACTGTATATCTATCCTGTAATTTGGCTTGGAAATGAACAATATATGACTTTTTTTGTGTGCACTATGTCTATTCCTCATATTTCCTAGTTCTAGGTTATAATTTTTTTTCGATAAGCTATAAAAAAATATATATGATGAATTAGATTAACATGAGATTAAAAATGAATGTGACCCAATTCTAAATATTGTTATCAACTAAATATTCTTCTAGATAGGTCTCAAATTAAAATATAATCTTTTTTCCTATATTAGCTCATTTCTTAGAAAAAGTTATAGATGTATCATTGATTCATACTCGACTATTGGGAACTTTACTTTTCCTAAGAGCATTAATTCACATTCCCATTTAAGATATTGTCATCACGTGATAATATCTTTTATTAAAAATGTAAAACTTATATATCATCATTAAAAGTTACTTTTATATATATATAGACACACAATC
This sequence comes from Pinus taeda, assembly GCA_000404065.3. Lineage (NCBI taxonomy): Eukaryota > Viridiplantae > Streptophyta > Pinopsida > Pinales > Pinaceae > Pinus > Pinus taeda. Next base: position 10,224 of record APFE030765043.1, read on the forward strand.
ACACTACATCATTAGAGTTACTAAGTACACACTTAAGTTGTAAATCATTGAACATGTAATTGTATTTCTAAAATTATTCTTTTGTTATGTTATTAGCTTAAAATTAATTTTCTCAATTTTTTTTCATTATGATAGGATGTCATATAATAAAATTAACATAAATTCATCTTAACTTTAATTTCAATTAGGTAGTAGTATGAGCCAAAAAATAGCCGTGATCTAAATTCTTAGTTCTTAAGTTAACATAGTTTTAAAAATACATAAATAAAAAGAGATATGATGGAATTATATTAATTATATGTGTGTGTGGTCATTTCAATTTATTTTTGATCCTCCTCACCAAAGTTCAATTCGTATAAATGACAAGATGATATACTATTATTATAATTATTGTTATTAATTTACTTGCATTAATTTTATTATTATGTATTATTATTTTGTATTATAATAATAATAACAACAACAACTTGTATAATAATAATTTACCTATGCTAACTTTAACATTATATATATGAAACAAAAAAACGTTATATATATATGAAACAAATGTTAAAATTTCCTAATTTCTAAGATATAAGCTATATATTGCCGCTCCCATTGCAGAATATACAGTTTAGCAAATTTATAATTATTTATTCCAAGAAAACATAATAATTTTTCTATGAGCGTTAATGATTGAATATTTGTACGGGAGAATGGGCTACCACGGTGTCACTAAAGCTATTGAAATTTTATAATATAATATTTGTATCTTTAATAGGTGAAAAGCTATGGAGCTTTTATATTTTTAAAATAATTATTTTGGTTGTGTTGCTGGCTTAAGCTTATCTGAAGTAAAATAGGTGACCAAATTTGATACCATCATTTTGTTACTAAATGTTCATGTCTATTTTTTATAAAAGAAGTATGTATCAAAATCTTGGTAAGAATATGGAAATCGGGTGTGGAAGGAGTATACTTCAAGTGACAGAGACACATATTGTGTTTTTGGCTATGGTGGGTTCAAATCTTTGATACATGTTCTATTATGTGAAAATTGTAAAGGAAAGTTATATAAATGAGTTCTATTGTGTAGTCCCATAATTGTGTGGTTGAAAAAAAAAGAATATTAAAATTCGGTTAAATGATATTATCTCAAGTAGTTAGGTGAAGAATTGGTTTCTTGAGTAGATTGCGTTATATTCTTTAGAGACATGTTCTACTTGGTTTGTTTGTAAAATTTTTGAAATAGAGTATTTCTATCTAGTTTAATCGCTGAATCCAATATCTAAAAATTATTGATTCCCTAAAGAAAAATCTTACAAGTGGATTTGGTTGGTCATCTAGTGATCATTCAGTTTATGTAGTGCACAAAAAAAGCATATTAACATTTATAATCAAGTTTATTTCCCACTTGCTATGATTTATTATTATAGTAAGGAATTAGAATTTGTTGAGGTGGATAACAAATTCCATTTCTTGGTGTCATATGAATATCAAGAAAAAAAATAATATGAAAAGTGTGTCAAATGATCCTAGCTCAAGTAGTTAGGTGAGCCATTTTTTTCTCAAGATCGGTGCCTTCAATTCTCTGGAGATGTGTTGTAATTAGTTTCTTTGTAGAATTTTTGAAATAGTTCTGTCTTGTGTAACAACATAAGAAAACATTTTGAAGTTCTTGATTCTCTAATTTTGTTTTGTTTTAAGTAAAAAAGAAAAAATATGTTATAAGGTGATTTCGTTGATCCTCTACTAATGATTAAGTTTATGTAGCACACATTTAAAAACATATGAACATTTATAATATCATTTATTTTTCGCTTGCCATGATGTATGATTATAGTAAGGAATTTATAGTTGTTGAAGTAAATATCTAAGGAGAGTTCTTGGCGTGATATTAATCTCAAGATAATCATAAATAATGGGAAGGAAAATCCTCTTATTTATCAATATTTTTCTACAGATGTCTTTAAATTTGTCCATCACCCCAATGGAATTTGTGTATATATGTGGCATTAAATTATTTTGAAAAAATATTACTTTGAAATTGTTTTCATCTCTATATAGACCAAAATCGAAAGTGGATACAATATAAACATGCACAAGAAATAAATGTAGGCTAATAAGTCACTACCATTTTCCCCACCTAGCATATGCTATTTTTTTGGCCAATCCTCTTACATAGTAGCGCAAGAGGTAAAAATTCTAAGATGATCAGGTAAGCTTTAGAATAACATGGGCCCAAGTTGTGGAGGTTATGTGAAACCTTTCGATAAGGAAAGTTAGTTTTGTGAAGAAGGTACAAAGATGTGAATGTAACTTGATAAAGTTGTTGGTTTATGTATTCAACAATAAAGTTTCCACTTCAAAAGGATACCAACATTGTAGGTTCTACATTTTATATTACAATAAATATTTATCCCCTTTTGCTGAAAATTATAGATCAAAAAATATTTAACTTTCGAGCTCCACATGATAGGGAGATTTTAATTACTTTTACTATTATCTCTACATGTACAAAGAAATTGACCTCAAGAATATTAATATGTTTGGGAATACTAGGTTGGTTTTTAATTAAATAGAAAATTTCAATAATGTTTATTGGGGTATTCATATTTTAATTTAGAAAACATTATTTTTCTATTGCACAATGTTTGATAATTTTTTGAAAATAAACCCTTATCTATTACAAGGATATATATATATCTGAATTGCAAACATGTTTTATATGGGGAAAAGCTAACTCATAATTGATTGTTCATATATATATATATATATACCTGTGGGTTGTCATGTATATATGGGAAAACATGATCTCCTTTTCCATAAACATGTAATGATCATATCTGTGTACTAGAGAATTCACTACAGTAGCATCACTAAATTCATTGAAAATTCAACATGCAATATTGTTGTCTCTAATAGGAAAAGAGTTTCAGAGCTTCTGTGGTGTTAACATAATTATTTTGTTATTTAGTTGGCTTAAGAAAATATTAAATTTAATTGGTGACATAATTTAATACTTTCATTTATTTATAAATGTGCATATCCACTTTTGATGAGAAAACCGTGTATTAGAAGCATTGGTAAGAATATCGCAAGTGGGTCAAAAGATCTTAGCTCGAGCGGTTAGGTCAATAAATTGCATCTCGAGTAGTATGTACTCAATTCTCAAGAGACATGTTGCAATTAATCCCTTTATAGAACTTATGAAATAGTTGTATTGGTTTTAATATTCTAAACTAATCTTTTGATGTTACTAGAAATTTTTGTTTGAATTAAAAAAAATATATCTTACAAGTGAGTGTGGTTGATACTCTAGTGATGGTTATGTTTATATAGTCGACATTTAAAAACATATGAACATTTATAATATCATTCCTCATACACTTTCCATTATGTATGAATATAGTAACGAATCAAAGTTGTTGAGGTATATATGAAAGGAAAATTATTTGTGTCATGAATTTCAATAAATACTAAATGATGGCAAAAAAATCCTTTTATATAATTTATTTGGAATATTTGTTTAAATCCTTCCATCACACCAATGGAATTTATGTAGATATGTGATATTAATTACATTTAAAAAGTATTATTTTGAAATTCTATTCACGTACCATATATAGACCAAAAACCAAAGTGGCTAGTTTCGAATCACTAAATTCAGTAAAACAGTGTGGGAAAGTTTAATGAGTCCAAAAAATACCAATGCCAATAGTTGGAATTCTTAATATACAGATAGTTGAGAAGATATATATTCCCTATAAGAAAAAATTCCAATCCTATCAAAAAAAATATTTACTTTCCTTAATTACCACTAGTAAGTTACCCTATGTTTCAAATTCTCCAACCTAAATATTATCTATAAATTTTTCAATCTATAACATTATACCTATCTTAAAATGTTGTATCTAACATAACTCAAATAAACTTGTATTTATTTATAGAACTTATATAAAAATATCCACAAATTTCTCTTCTACTTCATTGAGATTTCACTCTGATTAATTTTTTGTATTGAAAAAAAAAAACTATAACTTCTATATCAGAAGTTTTTTGGGAATGTAAAATGATGTAAAAGAGCAAAAAATGTTAGAAATGAACACCATTTTCATTGGATAACGTTTTTAGCCATAATTATTTGCATTGAGATTCGTAATTTAGATATGCTATTAACCATTTATAGTTAACAATAATAAAGTCAAAACGAGGATGTCCTTTTGTTAAAAAAATATTCTTATATGTTTTCAAGCATTTTGTAGATGCCCTTTTCAATTTATTATATATATTTCTATTTTTAGGTTGATATCATAAGGACATTGATGTCATTTTTAGATTTTTTTATATTGGTTATCACGAGTTTCTATGCTTGTCTACACATTCAAGGAGTGCTTGTGAGAGGAGTACTTACATATTTGAAAATATCATGAAATTGAATCTACATATAAATATAATTATGGAAACATACTATTTAATTATGAAATATACTTAAAGCTCTTCGAGGAAGGGGTGGGAATTTGAATATTCGAAACCAAATTCTTTGATTAGAGGTTTGAAAAAATATTAGTAAATGTGATCTTCAACTTTAAATTGTTTCAAAATTTCAATTTTCTCAACGAATAATAATACTCATGTTTTCACTAATTTATTTTTAGATATTGGGGCGTATATGAATTTTGGTTCAAAGGCATTTAAAATCTAGAAAAGGGTCTTTCCAAATCTCTTCTTCTTTCTGACACAGATGGAATTATTGTGTTATACCAATTAATATGAAGGTGAAATAATATTTTAATATTTACTCATTGATTAGTTCATATGATTTTAGATTTGGAATAATTATTACATTATTAAATAGGTAGGATTGAGTTGTTGGTTGTTGGATTTTTTTTGAGATATTTTCTCAACAATATTCTTCTCGTTTGGAATTTGTTGGATCTCGTGAACGCTATTTGTGTGGCTTGTAACTTCACTTTGAAATGAACAATATAAGAATTATTGTGTGTGCACTATGTCTATTCCTCATATTTATATATTTGTATGAGAGTTTGTATTGGATTCAATCCCTTATTAGAGGGCCGAGGGAGATGGAAAGCATGTGAGGATTGATACTATGTACATAAATACAATTTAAATTAGATCATGTGTTTATTGTTTAGTTGAAGTTATGAGTGACATTGTTGTGTGTTTATCCAACCTTTATTGTCTAGCTGTTGGAGTAGCTATAGAACATAACGGTTGGCCATTCCAAAGACAATGCAATCTAGTTATCAATTTACGTTGTGCGAAGTTGAAGCTAGAACTTTTCAACAGGAATTGTACATCCGAAGAGGTTGGAGAATATGATGAAGTCCTACGAAAAAGGAGAGAGTTATTTCCTGCATAGGGGATCAATGGACAGAGAGGCAAAATATGAATTGTTCAAGAAAGTTGAGAGCAGGTGCTAATATCACATACTTTGATTTGCTGAAATTAATGCAGCAAAGTGATTTTCTCTTGAAAGCTATGAATGAATTGAACTGCAAAACTCCCACCATCCCAAGTAGCCAAACCCCGAAGTCAGTCTTTAGACCTATTAGTACTCCCAGCACAGCCCAAAAGCTAGCAGCCATGGGAGCCAACCTATCAAAAATGAATCGAAACCCCCAAGATGTGTAGCTAGGATAGGAAGGAAATCAAAATCCATGACTCCCCCTTTCCTGATCACATTTGAGATCTTCAACATGAATGTACACAACTGCTTGGCAGACTCAGGTGCCTTGTCCACTATAATGCCTTACGTTGTTGCTAAAAGACTTCATACGATACTTGAGAAAACTGGAACTTGAATCATGCAATTAGATAGGACAAATGTGAAAGTAATCGGGGAATTGAAAGATGTATTGATTCAGACGAATGCTAAACCACAATAAAAAAAAGTCATTGATATAGTGGTAGTTGATAGACCCGAGGCTTATGGAATGCTGCTTAGTAGGGATTGGTCAGCAAAATTGAATGGATACTTCTGAACTGGTTGGTCCCATTTCTTGCTACCTCAGAAGGGGAAGGGTGATATGCTGAGAGCTGATCATGAAATATACATGAAGTATGTAGTGATGGAGCTAAACGGTCCCAATGAACCTGTAATGCTTATCGACTCTATCCTTGGGAATTATAGTTTCAATGTTTGTGCCACAAAAACCCGTTTTGGAGAATTCCATGCAGAAATAACTGAAGAAACTGCAATAAACGCACAAATGGAAGCTCTCCCCTGTAATCCAAATAATTAACCACCTTATAATATAGTAGATGATAGAACTAGTTTTGTAGGAAGCAATTCAATTGATGTAACATTAGGCTCTATATTTTGGACACTCTATTTTGATGGCTCTAACTGCCTTGAAGGTGCTGGTGCTGGGAGCGTTCTCATTGTTCCACAAGGGAACCTACATCTGATGGCTAGACGGTTGGAGTTAACATGCACCAAAAACATGGCATAGTATGAAGGCCTGTTGCAGGGCCTGAAGAAAGCTATTGATGTGAAGGTGAAAATCTTAGAGTTTTTGGTGACTCATAGATAATCATGGATTAGGTAAGGAAAAGGATACACTTCAATTCGACACACCTGGTAAGGTACCAGCATGAGGTATGTAGCTTAATCGATAATTTTTATTCCTTTAATATCACATATATACCTTAAGGGAAAAACCAAGATGCCGGTCTGATGGCTAGTATGGTTCCTAAACTTTTTCCTGATTTTAGATTGAAGAAGAATAAATGTTATGTTTAATTGATTTTCAAACCATCTGTGCCTGATAACATCTCAAACTGGCAGGCATTCGAAGATGATGAGCAAATCTTGGAGTTCTTGCACTGCGAGAAGATGTTCAAGAATGTAGTCATCGATGAAGAAGAACATGATAGGCTTATGAATGAGAGGAAAGGTGAGGAAAATGATCAGTTCAATACAATCCCCAAATTAGCTATCAATATGGAGGACTTGTATGATAAATTCAAAAGGCCAACGAATTTCAAAATGCACAGCTCCTCCATGAAGTACAAATTGGTCAACCTTGGGATTAAAGAAGACCCAAAAACCATTAATTTTGGCTTGGGGTGCTCTCCACAAGAAAAGGCTACATTTGTCAAGCTATTTAAAGAATAAAAGGACGTCTTTGCATGGACATATGGAGACCTAAAAACCTTTGATACCAGCATTATGCAACATGTGATTCCTTTAGAAAAGGAGGCTAAGCCCTACCAACAAAAGCTTCACAAGATGCATTCAAGCCTAGAAAAATTGGTGAATAAAGAATTAAATGAAATTTTGGATGCTAAAATCATATTTCCGGTCAGACACACCCGCTGGGTAGCCAATCTCGTTCCAGTAAGGAAAAATGGAGATATCAGGCTCTGTATTGATTTTAGAAAACTAAAAAAGGCATTGCAAAAGGATAACTATCCTGTCCCCTCTATGGAGCACATCCTTTAGTGCATTTCTGGGTCTGAAATGTTGTCCCTGTTAGATGGGTTTTTAGGATATAATCAAGTGTTGGTATCTAGTGAGGATCAGTTGAAGACAACCTTCAACACTAAATGGGGCACCTATGCATATCGTAAAATGCCTTTTGGACTTGTTAGTGCAGGCACCACATTCTAGAGAGCTATGGGCATAGCTTTCTGAGGGTTGATTAATAGATCAATATTGGTTTACATGGATGAAATGACCGTGTATTCATATCAGAGGAGGAATCATATCTATCACTTGAGACATATTTTTGAAAGATGCTGAATGTATGGAATATCATTGAATCCCAAGAAGAGCATATTCGCAGTCACAGAAGGGAAACTAATGGGCCATATCCTCTCTAAAGAAGGGATTGTTATTGATCCTGAAAGAATAGAGATCATCATGAGAATACAACCCCCTACAAATAAAAGGTCATACAATATTTCTTCGAGAAGATCAATTTTGTTAGAAAACTTGTCTCAGGTTTTGCAGAAATTTTGCACCCCATGCAGCTAATGATGAAGAAAGACATTCTGTATAAGTGGATCAATGAAGCTAAGAAATAATTTTAGCAAATCAAGGAAGACATCACAGAAGCTCCTCCATTGGTCAGCCCCAATTTTAGTAAAGGAATTCTTCTTGTACACTTTTGCTTCTGATTTTTCATATGCCACAATTCTCACTCAAAAAAAAGATGATGGCAATGAAGTCCCTATTTCTTACATGAGTTCTAATCTCTAAGGAGCAGTGATGCAGGAGCATTCAGCCCAAGGAAAATCATTGTAAATAATAGACATAGGGGGTTATGCATTTTTGGAATTAGTTTCCTAAGTTCCAAGTCAATTTAATATTTAGGCTTTTAAGTGTGATTTAATTAGATATTCTCAAAATAAATAAATAAAACTACGGAGAGCTTTTAGGCATAAAAGGAATGGATGTGGATCATTAAGTGATAAGGAGGCTTTTCTATTTTAAAACAGAGAAAAGATGGAATAAAGCCTCAAGATGCTTTTTGTCATATGTATGCATTGCATGTAGAGCTTTAGAGCTTTTATTGAGTGATTTTAGGATTTTTGTTGAGAAGTTGAAGGGATTGAACTTAGATTAAATCATTCTAAGTTTTATAAATTATCAAGAGTCAAAGGCATTGAAGATGAGAGAGGGGGTAAGAGTGAGTATGAAGGATGAGAGGCCATGAATAGGCCATGATTTCTCTTGTAAATATTTTATTTCTTAATTAATTATTCTCATAGTTTTGTGTGCATATGGTTGGTGTGATCTTCAGTTAGTTTTATTGTTTTTATTGAAGACCTATGGTTAGAACGCTGTATGAAATTTTGGCATCAGAGATCGGGCGAGAGATGAGTGCAGTGGTTGAATCAGTGTGTGTTATTCGTCTTATAGAGGCATATAAGTTGTTGATTGTGGATTGTGTTCATTGCTTGAAGATGTCGTTGTAAAGAACATGGTTTATTAACATTTGAAATGTGATGATCAGAAGATAAGAAAATTCTTTTTTGCATGTGTGAGTTACTGTATGTCTGGAGAAACCGAAATCGAAAGAATGGGAAACTTATTTGAGCTACGAATTGAAAGGAAGTGTGTTTCGTCTCTAGCAAGGTTCCAACAAGTAAAGTCAACAACCTTTTAAAGGAGAGAGCCCTACAAACTTTGGGAACAGTGCATGTAAATAGTGACAGAGCTTCTTCTGCGGCAACTGATGCAACATTAGTCAGTCAGTGAAAACTTGAGAGCTATTGTGTGATTCTGGACAGATTGAAAACATACAAGCTTGAAGGTTATTTAGAAGGCAGTTGATGCTACCGAGTAGTTGATAGCTATTTTAGCTGTGGTAAGATGCTACCGAGTAAAGAGATTAACATTCATATAGTTCTCATGAGAAGAAGCATATTGTTTTTTTTAGAGATAGAAGAACTGTTACAAACAACGATTTGGAGGTTTTCTGGGTAGCAAGCCATGAAGAAAACTGTGTGAGAATCTCGGCGAGTTGGCTTCTTATGAGGGCTTCTACAACAATCAAATTGTTCGCTTGTGGGATTGAATGGAAAAATCATCGGATTGTTGGTCCCACATCTGAAAATTGATGGAGTTGATTGACTGTACAAGGTAT